>JAUPFP010000023.1:730712-798212 GCA_036925085.1 Brachycybe producta
GGAGGAAAAAGGGGGAAAAATGGGAGGGAAATGAGGAAAAAATAGGGGGAAAAGGGGAAAAAGGGTAGGAAAAAGGGGGAAAAAGAGGGGGGAAAAGGGGGGAAAAAAGGGGGAAAAAGGGAAAAAAGGGAGGAAAGAAGAGGGGGAAAAGGGGAGAAAAAAAGGGGAAAAAGGGGGAAAAAAGGGGGAAAAGGGGGAAGGGAAGAAAGAGAGGGAAGGGAAGAAAGGGGGGGGGGAAGGGAAGAAAAGGGGGGGGGAGGGGAGAAAAAAGGGGGGAAAAATGGGAGAAAAAAATGGGGGGAAAAATGGAAAAAAAATGGAAAACGGAAAAAATGAGAAAAAATGGGGAAAAAATGGGAAAAAAATGGGAAAAAATGGAACAAAATGGGAAAAAATGGAAAAAAATGGAAAAATGGTTGGTTGAATAGATGACTGCCTGAATGAATGAAAGGATGACAGAATGAAAGAATGAAAAGATGACAGAATGAAAGAATGAAAAGATGACAGAATGAAAGAATGAAAAGATGACAGAATGAAAGAATTAAAAGATGACAGAATGAAAGAATTAAAAGATGACAGAATGAAAGAATGAATGGAGGAATGGAAGATGAAAGGATGAAGATGAAAGAATGAATGGATGAATGTATGAAAGGATGAATGGATGAATGTATGAAAGAATGAAAATATAAAGATGAAAGAATGAATGTATGAATGTATGAAAGGATGAATGTAAGAAAGAATGAGTAGATGAATGGATGAATGTATGAAAGGATGAATGTAAGAAAAAATGAGTAGATGAATGGATGAATGTATGAAAGGATGAGTGGATGAATGGATGAGTAGATGAATAAATGAAAGGATGAATGGATGAATGGCAGAAAGGATGAATGGATGATTTGCAGAAAGGATGAATGGATGATTTGCAGAAAGGATGAATGGATGATTTGCAGAAAGGATGAATGGATGATTGGCAGAAAGGATGAATGGATGATTGGCAGAAAGGATGAAAGGATGAATGGATGATTGGCAGAAAGGATGAATGGATGATTGGCAGAAAGGATGAATGGATGATTGGCAGAAAGGATGAATGGATGATTGGCAGAAAGGATGAATGGATGATTGGCAGAAAGGATGAATGGATGATTGGCAGAAATGATGAAAGGATGAATGGATGATTGGCAGAAAGAATGAAATGAATGGAGGAATGGATGAAAGGATGAATAGCTGCAAAGATGAAAGAATGAATGGATGAAAGGATGAATAGCTGCAAAGATGAAAGAATGAATGGATGAAAGGATGAATAGATAATTGGATGAAAAGATGAATGAATGAGTAGATGAATGAATGAAAGGATGAATGGATGAAAAGATGAATGGATGAATAGATTAATGGATGAATGTATGAAAGGATGAATAGATAAATGGATGAATGCATGAAAGGATGACAGAATGAAAGAATGAAAGGATGAAAGAATAAATGGATGACAGGATGAATGGCAGAAAGGATGAAAGAATGAATGGATGATTGGCAGAAAGGATGAATGGATGAATAGATGAAAGGATGAGTGGATGAATGGATGAAAATGAAAGAATGAAAAGATGAATGGATGAAAATGAAAGAATGAAAAGATGAATGGATGAAAAGATGAATGGATGAATAGATGAAAGGATGAATGCATGAAAGGATGAATGCATGAAAGGATGAATGCATGAAAGGATGAATGCATGAAAGGATGAATGCATGAATGCATGAAAGGATGAATGCATGAAAGGATGAATGCATGAATGCATGAAAGGATGAATGCATGAAAGGATGAATGGATGAAAGGATGAATGCATGAATGCATGAAAGGATGAATGCATGAAAGGATGAAAGGATGAATGCATGAAAGGATGAATGGATGAATGCATGAAAGGATGAATGCATGAAAGGATGAATGGATGAATGCATGAAAGGATGACAATGAAAGAATAAATGGATGAAAGGATGAATGGATGGATGGCAGAAATGATGAAAGGATGAATGGATGATTGGCAGAAAGGATGAATGGATGATTGGCAGAAAGGATGAATGGATGATTGGCAGAAAGGATGAATGGATGATTGGCAGAAAGGATGAATGGAGGAATGGATGAATGGAGGAATGGATGAAAAGCTGAATGGATGAAAAGCTGAATGGATGAAAAGCTGAATGGATGAAAAGCTGAATGGATGAAAAGCTGAATGGATGAAAAGCTGAATGGATGAAAAGCTGAATGGATGAAAAGCTGAATGGATGAAAAGCTGAATGGATGAAAAGCTGAATGGATGAAAAGATGAATGGATGAAAAGATGAATGGATGAAAAGATGAATGGATGAAAAGATGAATGGATGAAAAGATGAATGGATGAAAAGATGAATGGATGAAAAGCTGAATGGATGAAAAGATGAATGGATGAAAAGATGAATGGATGAAAAGCTGAATGGATGAAAAGATGAATGGATGAAAAGCTGAATGGATGAAAAGCTGAATGGATGAAAAGATGAATGGATGAAAAGCTGAATGGATGAAAAATGAATGGATGAAAAATGAATGGATGAAAAGATGAATGGATAAAAGATGAATGGATGAAAAGATGAATGGATGAAAAATGAATGGATGAAAAGATGAATGGATGAAAAGATTAATGAATGAATGTATGAAAGGATGAATGGATAAAAAGATTAATGAATGAATGGATGAAAGGATAAAAAGATTAATGAATGAATGGATGAAAGGATAAAAAGATTAATGAATGAATGGATGAAAGGATAAAAAGATTAATGAATGAATGGATGAAAGGATAAAAAGATCAAAGGATGAAAGAATGAATGGATGAAAGGATGAATGAATGAAAGGATGAATGAATGAATGGATGAAAGGATGAATGAATGAAAGGATGAATGAATGAAAGGATGAATGGATGAATGAATGAAAGGATGAATGGATGAATGAATGAAAGGATGAAAGAATGAAAGTATCAATGGATGAATGGATGAAAGGATGAATGAATGAATGGATAAAAGAATGAAAGGATGAATGAATGAATGGATAAAAGAATGAAAGGATGAAAAGATGAAAGAATAAAAAAAATTAAATGAAAAAATGAAAGAATGAAAAGATGAATGAATAAATGGAGAATGGATGAAAGGATGAATGGCTGAAAGCATGAATGGACGAATGAAAGGCTGAATGAGTGAATGGATGACAAGATGAAAAGATAAAAGGAATGAAAGAATGAAAAAAGAAAAGAATGAAAGGATGAAAAGATGACTGGATGAATTTATGAAAGGATGAAAGAATGAAGGATGAGGGGAGCACAAAAAATGGGTAACAAAAAAGGGTCCCAAAAAAATGGGCACCAGAATAATGGGCCATGGAGAACTGGATCTCAGAAAAATGGGCACCAAAGAAATTGGCTGTGGAAAGGTATGCCAAAGAAAAATGGGCTTGAAAAGATGGGCACCAGATAAAAAAGGCCCCAAAAATAGGACCCGGAAAAATAGGCCCCAGAAAATATAGGGCAATTTTGCACTTTTGGCGGTTTTTAGGGTTTTTGGGCGATTTTTTGGCCAAAATTATAAAAATATCTAATTTTAAATGATTTGGGCACTTTTGCCAAATTGGTGATTTGGGTAATTTTTGGCGATTTTTGGAAAAAAAATACAAAAATGGCATTTTAATGGCATAAAAGCGGTCATAGAAATGATAGGTTGAAGTAAATACGAAATATACACGTCAACAAACACACAAGATAATATTGAATACATAATTTAGATAGACATCTTTTATTGAAACCATGATCTCAAAACAATATTTAATATCTACACGTATAAGTTTAAATGGACATTTTTGTAGATAAAGAAAACCCAGAAGAAAATAAAGGTAATTAGCAGAAAAGGACGGCATTAGTAATTTGTAAGGTAATAATCATGAAAGAAAACGAAATTTGGAAAGAAACACTTTAATAATCACTTTCCAGACAATTTAACTTTCTTTTTTTTTTTCGTAGTTTCTTTTGAAATGGGGTTTTTACTGAAACGTTGTTAACCGAGGACAGACTTTGGAATGCTTTTTTTATAGTTTGCGGCGATGATGCCAACTTCAGCATTATCCACGGGTCCGATGCAAGCTCTTTCATCTTTAAAATAGAGGCAAGCCTTTCTAGGTGCCTGTCGATGTTTCCTTTGTACTTGACAACAAAGTCCCTTTTCTACATTGCATTCGTTACTTGTACTACAGTCTTCATCTATTTGTACACAAAAATAAAGACATTTCTTTTTATTTAAAACTCCGGAGTTTATTTAAAACTCCATGCGCCATTTGACATGATCAATGTATCAGTTCCAAAGTTGTTCAAATCATTGGTAACTAAACACCAACTTGAAATGTTATGAAAATATATATTAACCTGTGACCATGGTTAGTTGAAGGGAGAGGTTGAGGCACTGTTGATAAAAAGGGGATTAATTATTTATTGGTTGATAGGTGGCGCTGACAACACAAACAGTGCTGCATTATGATTTCTCTATTTGGTGATACTATGTGGGGCGTAGTTTTATTCCTGTACAGTGAATTGGAAAAAGGGCAAATCTGATTTTAAGACCAAAAAAGAAAACGATAATTTTGTTGACAAACATACAATGATGTCTTTAATATAAATAAAAAATATAAAAGAAATACTGGAATGCTTTTGTTACAAGTTATATTGTCGATAAAAGAAACATACAAAATTATGTTTTTAATATTTAAAAAAATTGTAAAACATCATTGATTTTTAGTGGTTGCAATGTTTTAATGATACAAAACAAATTAAAATTAATTTTTAAATGAAGTGAAGGTTTTGTACACCAAATGTGACATTCTTCTTGCATTTTTCCCTTCGTGGTTTTGGTTAATTTCTATAGTGCAAAAAATGCAGCCTACAAACAACATAAAAATGACACAATGATGCCATAAATGCTTGAAAAATGTTCTGGGCAGCCTACTTTGTAAGATGACCAGTGGCACAGCCAGTGGGAGGGTCCAATATTATTTCTTCAGCATAAAGCTAATCACCCACTACAGCATGCTGTCCCGCACCACACCGCCTAAAGAACTTTCCATTGTATGCATCATATTGAGCCCTTAAACATTTCAGTGGGGGGAGAAGGTTTAATAAGATTCCTATATGCATCATATGAAATCAAATTGTTCAATGTCTGCTATAAGGTGGCATGCTGGGACATGCAAAACTGGCTTGTAGAACTTCCTTAAGTTCCATGCCAGAAGTCAAGAGGAAAACCAAGAAGAATTTTTTCTTTCTCTGTGGCAACGGAAGGAACCAGTGGAATAACGCACTTACGTGACATCCAGACACCACACACAGGCAATTAGAAATCGGGACAAACAGAAGTTGGCCCCGCCCTTTATATGACGAACACAACTTCTAATTGTTTGGTTATGTAATCTGATGTCACATGCTTCACCCTTTTCAACGTCGAACCACACAACAAACCAATTAGAAGTTGCTTAGTCGCTTAGTTGAGCATCAATTATGGTGGTGGGACAAAATGAGTTCTGAAGGTACAGGTTAAGAGAAAGAAGAAAAAAAAAAGACCCAGAAAAAACTATCAAATATAAACACAGCTCTTTTTGGCATGTATATAGAATCTAGGGAGGGGGGAGGTCCGACCCATGGACCCCCCTTTAGGTACGCCACTGATGATGACTTTGTTAAATCTACAGTTCACTTATACAATGGTCAAATCGTACATTACAGTGATTACTGACTACATCAAGCAGCCATAGCAATGTTGTGATATATATATACACTGTATATGACCCAACGTGCGACATGGCGCCCCTATTGGAAATATTTTTCATTAACATTATTTTTAACATTACAGTATAGGCAAGTGCCTCCCTCAACCTCTTACTTCTACTAGAATTAAAAATGATGCCAATAGATGGAGGTACGTGAATTCACGTGGCCGTGCCCTTGGCTCTCTATAGACGTGGGCTACGTTACAGGAGCAAATTTACGGGTCCAGGTATGTAGCTTTTTAAAAGTATATTTGAAACAAAACTTATTTTCTTTTCAAAACTTGAAGAAGCAATGAAGCGAGTGAACCCTTTTTTGTGACGATCTGTTTGAAAATAATTATTTAATAAGTTTTAAACACCGATAACGGCAAAAAAAACAAAAATCGACATTTTAAAACCGTCATAAAACAATTATTTCCAAAGAGATCGTCACCAAAAAAGAGTTCCCTAGCTTCATCTTTTCATCAAGTTTCGAAAAGACAATTAATTTTGTTTTAGAATGTTTTTATGAAGCTACATACTTGTACCGGTAAATTCCCTTCTTGCACTGTGCCACGTGAAGACACATATCAATGGTAACGCCGCGGTCGGTGGCCGACCTATGAGCGTTCAGCCATCTTAACTGGGCGTATTTTTGAAATTTAATTGATTAAAAATAAAGAACGTTTCCAAAAAAACATAATAGGAATAAAATGAGAACAAAAAAAAATCTTACTGAATGGTTTTTTGTGGTATTTGCTGGTATCTCTCTGACACGTGCGAAAAATGACATCGTTCTCGTTGTTATCGAGACAAACGAGACCCGATTCACAGTCTGCAGTTCGTTCGCAGGGTTCACCTTGTTTTACACCATAAACTTTCAAACAAGTTCCAACTACTTGAAAAGAAAAAATAAGAAACCGATTAACTCTGAATTACTTTGAATAAATGGTCAATCGTCTTAAAGTACACTGGGAGGGGGAGGGGGCGCAGGGGAACACGCGCACATACAAGAGGCGACTGATCCCAGCACCAAACAGAACGAACAAACGCAAAGTGTTGGTATTGATTCAGTTTTGCGTTTGACTTTTTAATTTGGCGATTGTTACTGTTGGCAATGTTCAATTTGGCGCTAAATTAGCGCCACCACACATAATTGTAAACTGCACACATCCATTAAAAAGTCACACACAATAAGCAAAAAAAAAACACATGCAAAAAATGAAAAACACCCCAAGTAGCACAACATGTTGGCCCAATATATAAATTTACGTCAGCAATATTGGCAAAACATTGGCGGTTGGTGGCAATCTTTTGGCCCAGCACATGGCCCATTTAATATTAGCCCAATGTTGCAAAAATACATATGGCTCACTTCACGTTGGCCCCAAAATCATAACATCAGTCATTGATGACAGGTTCCGCAATCGTTGTTGCCATCAAGTATACCGGTATACCGCCAATAGTGCGACCAACAGGCCAAACACAATGTTGACCAGATCTTTAGGCCAACATCTTTACATAAACGCCAACGGTTGGCATTACATTTGTTCCTAATTGGCGCGCTGCCTGAGACACGCACATGTCACACACAAAAAGCAGAAAAAAAGCTAAACAGCATGCGTAAAACGAAAAAAAAAAAACAGATATACCAAAAAGCAAATTGAGGCTGGGTCCCACATCAAGCTAACAAAAGTGCAGCATTACTTCGAGACAAAAACACAAGACAAAACCGCAACAAATGTGTGACACAACACAAAGAAATTCGTTGTTATTTTGTGTTTCTATAGCTGTCCACGTAGACGACGTGCACGTTGCTTTCAAATGTTTGGTTTCACCATTTTGTTATTGTTTTAATACTAACTGTCCACATATTGCACAGAGAAGAGTTGAAAAAATGTTGCTTAATACTGAGACAAAACAAAAACCATTTCAAACCAATTTCATCTTTACCGACTTGACCAGGGACATGGAATTGTTTGTGAAATTGAAGACAAAAACCAAACACAAAAGTGGCAGAAATGATCTAGAATTGTCGCCAGTTTGTCTCAAAACACTTGAGTTTTACTCTTTTGTAATTTTTGTTTGTGTTTTATCAGCTTGATGTGGACCCGGCCTAACACACGTAAAACAAACACATACAAAAAAAGCAAAATGACACCGGAAAAGAAAAGAGAACAACACATAAAAAGCAAAATACCACCAAACCAACCAAACAACAAACAAACAAAAAGTACAAAAATACAAATTAAAAAAGGAAAGAAAAACAAAAAGCAAAAACACAACACAAGCAAACTGTATACACAGTTTACCTCAAAACAAAATTTCTCAACCTCAGAAACTACAGTATATACTGTATAGTAAGTAGGGAATGGAACACACAGACCACTTTCAGCGGTCGATTTCGACTGAAAAATGAAATCATTTTGTCGCCAAAATCAACCACTTCGAATCTTTCCATAAAGATTAATACAATGGTATTACCACACGTTGCAACTACAGCTCAGCCACCAGTTGCAACTTCATTTTACAGTCTAAATCGACCACCAAAAGTGGTCCTGTGTGCCATTAAAAAAAGCATTCCACTTCTTTATGGCCATTCAGTTCTTACGTCCATCAGTGTCCACACAAACGGCACCAGAGCAACAATGTTCGTTGGCCGTACATTTCTTTCCCGAGCATGCCATTTCAGAATAATCCAGTCCAGATTCGGCAAATAACGAATTCAAATCGATGTCTGGTCTTTGTTCTTCTTTCTGTTCAAAACAACAAAAAAGAATGGATAAAATTGGATTTCTTAATTGCGAACCAGATTTCACTCTTCTTTTAATGCACTTTAAATGTACATAAAAAAGAGAGTTAAACCCGACTTAAAATGTACCCTCCCATAAAAGTAACGTTTTAAGTGTTGGGCTACAACCTTTAATTTATTTATACATAAATAAAATTTGGAGAACCAAAAGGATTTTTCTGAATGAACCCAAATCTGATATAAAAGCTCATCCATACACAACAACAAAATCCAAACAGATTGTTTTAACTTGAATTTACAAGTGTCATTCATCCCTTTATTATTACATTATTTTATCTCAAATTAAGTAAACTTCATTTATGTTTTGTAATTTGATTTTGTTCTGTGAGAATTTCTAATTTTGCAAAATTATAGGTTGACAATTGTATATATAGACGCTCCCCAAAAATGGGTTATATCTCCAGTTAAACTTGATGGATTCGCCTGAAATTTTCACCATAAACAGATCATCTTTTATTACAAACTTTCTGCTAGGCAGAAATTTTTTTCTTAAAAAGGTAAAAATTAAAAAAATTAAAAACTGGAAAATGGCCGTTTCATAATTATAGACGCACTAATGAACTTTTCACTTTTATTAATTATTGTGACACAATAACATTCGGAACACAACAATATTTATAAACACATTTACTGAAATTCTGCCCAGAAGCAGCTAAAATAGCACTTTTCAGCTTTGATATTGTAGCATAATCATGGCAATCTGCTTAATCATCATGTACGATGATGTCCCAAGTTTTCTACAGGATTTAAGTCCGGGGGGGGGGGGGGAAACATGCCGGCCATTCGGAAGTGGTAATATTTTGGTTCCGTAACACTTCCTTCATTAGGTTATTGGAGGGAACTGGGGAATTTTCTTGCTGGAATACTAAGCTAATGCTATGGAATCGATGCTTTATGGCAGTACATACTCTCGTAACAATGCCTGATAATCGCTATGGCGAATTCGAAATCGATACGGCCATTTTTCAGTTTTTAATTTTTTTAATTTTTACATTTTTAAGAAAAAAATTTCTGCCTAGCAGAAAGTTTGTAATAAAAGATGATCTGTTTATGGTGAAAATTTCAGGCGAATCCATCAAGTTCATCTCTAGATATAACCAATTTTTGGGGTGTGTCTATATATATGAAATGCACTGTATAAAACAAAGTCGATATTTCTTTGCACATCAAAGGCTTTTGAATTTGCACAGGTTATTCTTTCTGGAATTTCCAAGTTAATGCAACTATTTTCAGCTCGCTACGTCATTCCCATCCCGGGTTTTTACACGTGGTGCGCGTCTTCATATAAAGGCAATGAGGATGAAGGCGATATGAAGGCGATGAGGACCTCGCAAGCTAAATATCGATATTGACATCGATAGTGATATCGAAGAGGTCACTATCGATGGTTTAATATCCAATATCGACATCCAAACATCGATATTTCGATACTATCGATGGCCAGCCCTAATAGGCAAACCGTATTATTTTAAAAATATTTTGGAACCTGAAATGGGGAAAATAGTTTCGGTGCCTTAAGATATACAATGCACCTCTGCGGAATTCCATACCAACAAATAAATAATGTATTTTGAAGAGGTGCGGAATTTTAGGAACCTGCAGAAGTGTATATAAAGCTGTAGCATTTTTTTGGTTGGCTGTGAAAGGGGTGCGGTATTTTGTCACAGTTGCTGTGTCTTAGCACCAACATTCTTTGATCTTTTTCAGAGAAATTAATCTGAGAGTTTAAAACCCGGGCAAAGCTGGGTACAAAAGCTAGTATTGTAATATGTGTACACGTATAAATAATGTCAGGATGCCATTGTTCCAAATGCATAAGTCCCGAAATGCAGTTCATTCACGAGGTCTTACAAATCCGAAGTAAACCCTACATATGTCCTTAAGGTCAGACGACAGGTGAACGGACATAAAGTTCGATTTATTGGAATAAACAGTGTTGAATTCAAAAAATTAGACCGTGTATGAGCAAACAAAACTGTGTTGCTTGCAACATGATCAAACGAAGCCAACAAAAGTCGGACCTGCTCTAATTCAACCCAGCAAAATACAGTGTTGGAAAGCTTACAGCCAATATCAGAAGTAGGCCTACATATTAAGCCCATTTTACAATTACACCACTAAGTGTGGCGCAAACGGCAATGCAACCCGTGACATAAAAATGACGTCACAGCAAGCAAT
Source organism: Brachycybe producta (assembly GCA_036925085.1). Classification (NCBI taxonomy): domain Eukaryota; kingdom Metazoa; phylum Arthropoda; class Diplopoda; order Playtdesmida; family Andrognathidae; genus Brachycybe; species Brachycybe producta. The sequence goes on from JAUPFP010000023.1 coordinate 741,506, forward strand.
GCATCGAGATACACAAAATTAGCTGTAACGTCATTTTGTGCCATACACTTAGTCGTATAATTGTAACCAGGCCTTTAGAATATCTGAAGTCATGGCTAAATTCATAAATTTTGTACTGCGGACTAAATGACAAAGGCGTTGTTCGATGTAGGCCTACATACGTGTGACCACGTGTGTAGACATGTTGAATGTCTTGGTTTGTTGGTTTTTCAACACTGTTGATTCCAATAAATCCGAATGTGTATGTCCTTCAGTCTGTGACAAATCCGTGAGGTCTAAATCAGGTCTTATAGGTCCTTGAAGTCTGAATGTGGTCTTGTATTTTTCCATCAGATTCAATTACTGTAGGGTCCCGTGTACAGTATTAACATCAGTGGTTATCCCCTCGAATTCACGCATTAATTATGTTTTTCTTTAAAATGGGGTTTTGTAACCTTTGTCTATTATACATGTAGAATGTCTAATAAGAATTTAGCTCTAATGCCTCATCTACACCTTAAAGAAAAAGATATTTCAATTTCAATTTATTCATTGAAGTTCTCTATATATTGAGAGTCAATATTTAAATACTAGTGGGGTAACCGGTCAATGCCGTCATAAATGACGGGAGCATCTAGTTTAAATTTGTGTGAATGTCCGGTTGTCATGAAGTAATCTGCCTTGACTGTTGCATTTTTTATAAGCACCTTAATATTGTTTGGGCTATTGGATCGGGAGAGCGCAACATAAAATTGAACAATGAAAAAAAAAAAAAACCGGTTCATTTAAATTTAAATAAATTCCGACTTGCTTAAACATTTTTGTCCTTGTTTGTACAGCAGTATACACAGACAGACAAAGCTTAATATATGTATGTATATATATGTATATATGTATGTATATATATATAAATAAAATATTAGATTTGCATATTGATATAATTAGTTGGTGTAACAAAATATTGATTTAGTATTTCAATTTCTTCAGATATTAAGTTACAATTTCAATTTTATCTTGTTTATTCATCCTTAACTGGATTATGTCACGTGTAAATAGACTAAACACATTTAACTTAAATGCATTTCGCTCAAGTATAGAAAAGATATAATACCTAGTACACACCTGATAATTTAAATGCATTTAAATAATAAGAGCCCTATGAAGAGCAAACAAACAGTATGTCGAATTCAATTTATTCAGTTAATAATCTTGATAATATTGAGTTAATACTTACATATAATATATAAACTATTGAAATTAAATATTGATTTAGAATTTCAATTTAAGATATTAAATATATAATATTTAGCATATATATATATATGTTGTTTCGTATGTCCTTAACTGGATTCCGTATAATTCACCTAAACACATTTAATTTGAATTCATTTAACTCATGTGTGTACAAGGTATTAAGGAACAAAGCTTTACTGTAATTTCGCAATGAAGTTAAAATTTAAACTTTCATTTTTTTTTAACTTAATAGTTAAATTGAATTATAAACTTATTAACTAGGACTGCCCATTGAAGTAGGAGAAAATCCAATCTACATGAAACGTATACTTTAATTATACTTTGGTCATAATAAGACTGAAACTGAATTTATAATGTTTCCATTTTATTCATTATAAATTATTCAGATTAGCTCCCGTTCAATTTCACTGTTTTGAAATTTGTAACTTTATGACTTTGATATCAAATCTAAACTGGTTTCATGGCTCTAGTGTAAACAAACATTTCATTTGTTCATATATATACATACATGTATTTCAGGCAAAGTAAAATTAAAAAAAAATACTAGAAATGTTAAAACTGAAATATGCATGCGGTGGTAGACTGCACACATGCGTATTTCAATTATTCATTCAAACAGGAAGATGAGATTTGCTATATTTTTTTGTTAGCATTATGGAAATGCATTTTAGTTGCTCCGTGTGTGTGTTTGTGATGTTTTTTTTTGTTTGTACTACGTCCCAATTTAAATTCGTAGAATTGAAACGCACCTCTGAAATGTATTAGTATGTGTGTCTGCATGTGTATATGGCATAGTGTACAGTCACTCAGTCGATTTACATGTTTTGAATAAAGTTAACAAGTGAAATATATATATATATATATATATATATATATATATATATATATATATATATATATATATATATATATATTTTTAAGAATAAGAACACTATTTTGCTACAGGCCCTATAAAAGAAATCAGTTTCAAGAAAAAGAAGTCTCAAAGTTTAAATAATAGATTAATACATTTCAGGTCCCTTCTATAACTGGAATTGAAACTTCAGAAGAAGAAAAAAAAAATAAAAAAAAGTCTTGTCTGAAACTGAGAGAGACTTAAAATCCAATCGTGATCTGACTACAAAATAAAATGTCTCTCTAAAGACTAAACTTTCCTCAATATAAAAAAACGCAAGGAAAAAGTAATACAAACCGTTAGAAATTTGTATTGCTTGATTCAACATGAGAGATCAATTAATCTGGTTGAAATCCTTATTGTACTTTAGATAATTTAGAAAACAAATTACAAAAAGCTCAAATTAAAAGATGAACAATATAAACTCCAAGTAAACATAAAAACTAAAATGTTTAATATGATTGCTTAACCACCACTTAAGATGGTTTATGAAAAAGCTGGGGTCCGTTTCACAAAACAAAACTACAAGTCTTGTTAGTAACAAGTACATTTTTACAAGTTTGTAAAATTTCAACTTATTAGCGTTTCACAAAAAGTACAAGTGTACACTTGTAATTACGAGTGAATTTTTAAAATTTTACAAGTGAATTACTTGTAAACCACAAAAGAACACTTGTAACTAACAAATGTAGTGGACAAACTTGTTACTGACACATGTTACCAACCACAGATTTTCTACCTAACTCAAAAGGTTGGTAGGTTGTTTTACAAGCGTTTCAAAATTAAACAGAATGTCCTTACTATATCGTATTTCTTTTAAAATACACACCTTATTTCCTAATGAAACACTTTTAGACGTTTTTGGCACTATGGAATTACAACAAAGAAGAAAAAAATGTATTTAATGAATACTGACACACTATGCTTGTTACAAACAAGTCAAATTTTACTTGTCCTACACAATTGTTACTCAAAAGACTTGTAGTTTTGTGTACAAATTGTTTGTGAAACACCTGTAACCAACAAGTTGTGATTACAAAGACTTGTAACATACTATTGTTACGGACAAGACTTGTAGTTTTGTGAAACGGGCCCCTGATTTTTGAACTCTTGATTATTTTTTTCTTTCAAGAACAAAATGAAAAAAAAAAAAAAAAACTTCAATTTTATTTTTAGTAACTAGAAGGGTAGTTCAATTACTGAAGGGTATTTTCATGTTAATATCTTTCAGATTTTGTTTATAAAAAGTTTATTTCGAATGATATCAACATGAAAATACCTCTAAGTGATTGAATTACTCTCTTCTAGTTTCTAAAACATTTTCTAGTTTCTCTTAATTTTTCTCCTGAAAATGAGAATAATCTGAGTTTGAAAATCAGCTGTACATAAATTATCTTAATATTTTAAAATATTGGTTTTAATTACTGCATCTATATTCGAGTAAAAATTACTTAGGTTAACATCTTGAAAAATAATTAATGAAATCTAAAATATGTACAGTTTACAAATATACTTTCCTGCAAATTTCGCGTGTATGGATGGCTAAAGAATTTAATGAAAAACTAACAATTATTTCTTTTAAACCAATTATGAATTTGGAAACCCTATATATCAACTATTAGTTCTGCAGACAAGATGGATAATGTTTCCAATTTGTCAAATAAATGAACCAAAAAAATGAAAGTAGCGGAAATTATTTTCTGTAATTAATCGAAATCCGTAATCGAAACCCATAGACTTACTTTTTTATAATTATATTTGTGCTAAATATATCTCCAACAAAAACAAAAAAACAGATCAAATTCATTTTCAAAACTAAATCAATTATGAAATGCTCCTGGGAAGTATTTCATCTAATAGTTAAGCTGGTTTTAAAGTTTAAACCTCCTCCGAACTCTGGTTATTCTATCTTTGAAGAGCAAAATTAAGAGACTACATCTCAAAATTACTTTCACAAATCTCCACAAAGAGCGCTAACATCGTTTTTCTATTGAGCCCAATATGTCGCAGCAATATGTTTATTTTTCATAATTAAAATTGTTCAATTTTGATGGTTTTGTGCACCTTAAATATATGTGGTCTATAGGGCTCGGATTTTGATGCAATATCAACCGGACTGTTTCTCAATATGTGGCCCAAGTGCCAATTGTGAAGTAACAATCTCGTTTAGTTAAAAACACTGTTCTTTCTAATTAAAAAAAATGGTTAGAGGCTAGAACTATAGTAAACAACTGATAGTAACCAGACATCTAGCCTCTAACCAGCCTTTTCTGATTAGAAAAAAGCATAGTTGCAGTTTGCTCTAATAATGATTGATTCCTTCACAATTGGCACTTGGGCCACAAATTGAGAAACATTCCGGTTGATATTGCATCAAAATCCGAGCCCTACTGATCTAGTGATAGAATGATAAAAAAAAAATGGTAAGTGCGGTTTTATTTATAAAAAAATATTTCAATATCGCGAATTTCTAACTCTTATGTTAAACTCCATTGAGTACGCGCTCATAAGCAAAAACATCCATTGAAATGCTCGTAAAAACACAAAATAACCGAAGTCCGAAAATCTGCTTTTTTTATCAAAATTCTTAAAAAGTTAAATACTTAAGAGAATTACAATATCGTTAAATATTTATCTGTTGAAATTTCTTTTTAAGCCAAAAGGAAAAGAAACTTTTTATTTTACATAAATTAAATTTAACGTTAAAATCCAGACAAAGTCAATATACATTAGGTTGAAAAATATTAGACAAATAAATGTCTAGAGAAAGAGTGGATAGAAAATATTTTTTTTGCTCAAGTATGAAAATTAATAGCTTTTGACTGAAATCGTTTATAACAGAATAATATTAAAACGTTTAGAAATGATACTTCAAATAAAAAAAAGCTTTTTTTCTTCCAAAATTATAATAATAACAATTGTGTTGAATTGGTTATCAATTTTACAGTAACACAACACCAAGACTCTAAAGGGCGTTGGTCATTTCCGCGTGGTCACCATTTTACTTGACAACATTCATTGTAGTTTGTGACACTCCGTGAACAAAATTTAAGGACAAACATTATAAATTATCCACAATGCATTTGAGAGTTGTGCTAAAAAAGGGGGCAATCTGAAATGTTTCCGTCAATTTCTTTTGTTCACCATGATGGACATACAGTGTTATATCCTCAATTAAGTTGCCACATACGATTTCATCAGATTTGAAATTCAGTTGACCAGATAAATTGATAAACAAACAAAGTTTGCTATCAAAATAGCTCGAAACTCACAAAAAGACGTTGAGTGTTTCACTAGTGATTTGATTTTTGTTTGTTAATTTAATCTAATTATACACAAAGATTTAATGAATAATTAGTTAAATCTGGTGATCAAAATATTAAGTATCTTACAATTTCTGAATAATTCACAACGTAAATATGAAAATAATCTTGTAATTCTTTAAGGTGGCCCTAAAGATATTTCTTTTACTTTTGTTTTGTCAGATGGCGCCACCGCAGTGGCTATGCTCGAGCATAGACGATTCTTGTCAATTTTGGACACAAAAACATCAAGCGAACCTTTTTTTTTTAAGAAACAACATTATGAAAAAATTCAAATTGTTTTCAAAACTAGAATGGTAAAAAGTTATGATCAGAAACTTATTAATTAGAAATAAATAAAACAATAAACTTTTCTTTTTCAATTAGCAAATTTTTCTAAGATATTTCTGAAAATCATTTATCCAATATTTTCTCAAAAAAGACAAATAATCGATCTGAATATTATTACTTAAAATAATTGCTATTTTTCCTCAAGAGAAAAAACACATTAGTTACTTACGCCCACAAACTGACATAAACAAATTGCATAGATTTCATTTTTGTTAAAAAAAAGCTAAGATAAAAAAAAACCCAAACACAATTGATTACTTTTTTTTGTCCGAAAAAACACTAATGCCACAAAAAAAATCAATTAAAATACTCCGTAAAGAGTTAAAATAAATGAAAATTTAGTATTTACAACTGAAATAATAATAATAAAGAATTAAAAGAATGCAAAATTTAAATAAATTGAAATAGAAGGTATAAAAAATTAAGTTACACTTCAAAACAAATTGAACCTTCAAAAAAAAAACACTCAGACAAATTTAATAATAAAAAAAGAGCGTCATACTGTCAGATTTAGAAAGAAAAAAACTAAATAAAAACTGACATGAAAATATGAACAAACAGGAAACGTTGTTGCATCCTCATTTAAATTTGTCCAAAATGGGGTTATGTTTGCAAACATTACGAATTATCACTTTGATAAAACGTCACGTTTTTAGAGATAAAAAAAAACAGAAACAAACAAATTAAAAATTTACTAATTAGTATTTATAATTAATTTAGAAACACAATTTGACTGTCATCTTGTCAATTATTATCAGTTATGAAAACTTAAATGTTACAAACACGTGCATAATTAATTAGTAAATGTGTCCACGTTTAATATGCAGGTAGTTATGTTTGTCTTAGTAGTAGGTTTGGTGGCCGCATTCGTAAACTGAAGAATTTTATTTTGTTATGAAAAAAAGAAAGCAAGAAAAGTAGCATCCGGAAACAACATGTTGGGCTTATGTAATAAAAAAAAACTCGTCCAGGAACCATGCCAGTCCAGTCTACCCTTCTTAGGAAAGCAATCATCTAATTCACATTCTTGCTTTCTCGAGATTCGAGAAGATTAAATTGAATATGTCGACCTTCAGTGCCTTTGCACAAGAACCACTTTTTTTCGTAGTCCAGTTCGACTGCAAAATTTAGTCGGCATGTTGAATGTGTGAAAAGGCCTGCATAATTTCCACAGCAATACATTGTCAATGACGACCCGACCACTAGTTGTCGTTTCAACTTCATTTTGCAGTTGGATTTAACCACTAAAAAGTGGGTTAGCATGCATCCATACAGTAATACCCCTCACTGCTAATTTAGTTCATTAGGTTGAAATGGTCCAATGCAGAGAATGGCAAGGTGTGTTTTTTGGAAAATATGATTACTCTTGTAAGTGTGACTAACATTTTGTCAGGACTTTGTGGGGAGATGTTAGCAGTTTGTAGGGCTACCGTTCAACCTCAACATTATAAAATAACATTAGTGGGATCTTGTCCCAAGCCAACTGGCACTAGTAAACTGTCCACTCTAAGAAAACGAGAGAAACTTGTGTATGGAAAATGTTGCGATTTGGAGAACTTATAGGGCCGTGACTGAACAAGACATACATACTAAAATACTGCCATTGCATGTAGAATTGTTATAGAAGATGATAGAAGTTTATTTTGACATTGCATTTCTATGTTGTATTGGACAAAATAGTCCCTTTGCCAGAGGCCCTCTGGGCTCTCAGTGTAACGATCAAAATGTAAAAAAAATGTGTGTACATTATTATGTAGACATCATGTTTGCACTAGGGTCATCTGAAATGAGGTTTTCTCATACCTCATATCTGAGAAGAATGCAAAATCAAGCACATCCGGAAATTCTTTTTTTTATCTGGATAGATTCTTTACAACAGAAAGAAATACTCTCTAGTTTCCTATTGCGATCAATACGAAGTTTTCCGTTTTTTTTTTAACTACGACCACGAAATGTGACTGAAGATGGACTTGTTTTAGTTCTTTAAAATGTAAAATACACCTTACTTCAGAGTAAACAAAGCAGCAAGCCGAAAAATAAACTCGTAAATGTTGCCTAGTGCACTTTTTAAAACATACCATACCCAAAAGAGTAATTCAGCAACTTGAAAGTTGAAATATAAAACCACAATGAGGTATGAGGAGTACGACAACTAAAGAAGTTAAATGGATTCTAATAGTAAGGGACAATGAACTTCCTTATGTCTTTTTCATGCTGTAAAGTACAACCAACTCTTGTCAGACATACTGAAACATTGGCCCAACTTGTCTTATATGGATAAAGGTACAATGAGTAAGTAAGTTCATTGTGACCACAGCAGCTTTACGAGAAATTTTAAAAAGAAACAAAAGGGTTTTGTACTTAATTTTGCTTACAAAATAAAATGCACACATTTCGTGTCATTTATGTGTTTATTTTTTCTAAAAGCTCAGTGGCAGTTTTGTTCACATCTTAGCTTTTCTAAGTGAACTTTTACTTTTAAATGTTCACCAAGAGTATAATAAGAATATCTTCAAGTAGATCTTACACAAACAAGGATTTTAACTTAATGTAAAAGAATCTTCTTTAAAGATTACAACAAAAAATTATATAATAACTATTAAAGACAGTTCTTTGTTTTTTAATGGCATCTTTTTTTTTTTTTTTTAGAAAATGAAAATGTTGTGTTTTTCTTATGTGTGTTAGGTTTGGCCACAATTTAATAAACCTTTTTTTTTTCTCCGCTTATTTCAAATGACGTGAAACTAGAAAAAGTAAATAAAAATGCTAAGAATATTTTCATATAATTTATATGTTAAAAAGAAAATTTCACAATTTATGGGGGGTTTAAAGTTAACAAGCATAATTGATATTTTCAAACCACATTTTAAAAAAGCTTATTTTGAACAAGCTTGATAAAGAATGACCTTTTTTTTCTAGAAATTATCAAAAAATCTGATTTTTTTATATATATATTTATATATCATGATATCTATATATGGCTGTTCAATTTTTAGCCTTTTTTAATTCAAAATGGTTTACAGATATTAGGGATCCTTATTAGAAGTGACAAGTATTTTAGTTATTAATTGTAAATATAAAATACTTATTAAACATGATATATTTATTTATTTGTGATATACAGTAGGCTCCCTATATCTAACTAACTAAGTACTCTGATTTTGAAAAATATAAACATGAAAATAAAATAAAGCCAAAATTCAAAAATGAACTTTTTGCTAGTTGCAGCTGAATTACTGAATCATACCTTAAACAAAAGGATTCAAAAATTGAATCATTAGCCATAATCCATTTCTAGGATCTTCTAGTTTCTAACATATTTCAATTTCTAGTTTTACAGTTGCTTCTTGAAAAGCTAAGACAAAATTGACAAACAAGTTTTCTGACTAGATTAAGACCCAAAATCTCTTCTACAATGATAAATTGTATCATTCCCCCCCCCCATATATTAGATGCGCATTTTTACAAGTGAAGAAGAACATGTTTAAAAGAATGTTCACATCTGCATAAATGCGTAGAAACCTACAATAAACATCTCTATTTCATGCTAATGAGCCATGACTCATTAGTAATGAGTATCATAATGACACTCAAAAGTTAATGGGGTTTAAGTAATAAAGGGCTTCCTCGTTTCAAACACCTTTTTTTTTTGTTAAGTATTGTTTGCTGTCTTTCATAGAACCTGTACTCAACAATTTTTACATATATTAGTGACTGACACAAAACAGATAGTAAAATCAACAACAAGTAAAACTCATTTTACTCATCAATCACAAAATCCAGAAGAAAAAAAAAAAGAGAACCAAAAAAAAAAAAAAATTTCAAGATTGAATTCGAAAGAAAAACAAGATAAAGGGCGCAATCGGAAACAATAGACTATTTTCCTTTTGCTGTAAAGATTTTCTGAGTGAAGATTGCTCCACTTCCTTGACAATTCTTTAAAACAAAAGAATTTCCGGATGTCTTGCAATTTTCTTCTCAAATGCGAGACTAATCCTCATACGAGGAGGCCATTGATACAAACATATGACGTCTAAAATATGCACATTCTGATTTTCACATTGAAAGTCGCCATATTTAACTTAATCTTCTCGAGAAATCAAGTACAGGTGGATTAATATGCTTTTAAAGTGTAAACACACCTCTCGAACTCTTGATTATTCAGTCTTTCTGGTGAAAAATAAAGAGAAACTTGAATGTATTTTAGAAACTAGAAGGGTAGCTTCATCACTTAAGGGTTTTTCAAGTCGTTATCATATCTTTCAATATACAGTATATGCTTTTTATTTGAGTTTGAAAAGGACCCAACTTTAAACAGACAACGCTTAGTAGCCGATATTTTGTTTTTTAAATATTTGGTTTATATGAAAAGTTTATTTTGAAAGATATCAACATGAAAATATTCTTAAGTGATTGCGCTAGCTATAATCAAAGTTCGACAAACACCTGTTTATAAACCCGTCTTAAATGCCTTCTTTCTTGAGGAAGGTAACTGGAGCTAGCATGACTTCCAGACACGATTTCTTTACCACATATAGTTTCCGGACACACTTTTTCTGTTTTCTTTACATAGCTTTTTCTTTAGTTTCCGAATGCACCCAAAGTAAATGAAAGAAAAACATCTTCAAGTCGTTCATCTTTTTTTCTTTTTGGGTGAAAACATTCCATCAGCAAATTAAGAAAAGACGAACTAAAGTAAAAGCGGAGAACTCACCTACGTTTAATCAATATAACATGCTAAAAGGGAATGCTAAAAAAAAAGCTTGATCCATCTCGTTAAAAAGCTAAATACGCTCGCGGTGTTTTTCTATTATTATAATAGGCTGTGTAAGACTAGCAATGTGGAAAATTTACATCAACAGTTTAAATCAACTTAACGGAAGAAATCATTTTTTTTAACAAGAAGTTCAAAGTTTGGTAGAAACTAAAAGATTAACCGGAATAATGACATTAATGACATTATCTTTCCTGTCTTATTGCAGTTTAGAAAATAACTTATTCTATTTTCACTTTGAGGTTGGTAGAAAACGTAAAATTTAATCATTTTTAAAAATGCAATACTTTTATTTTGAAATAAGTCACTTTTACACAATTCGACTTAATTCTTCTAATTGGCTAGCAAATTTTGATTGAATGTCTAATTAAGATCGATCTAATCTGCGATAAGTAGGGCTCGGATTTTTATGAAAATATCAAGCAACTGTTTCTCAATCTGTGGCACAAGTGCCAATTGTCAAGTAACAATTGTTTTTTTTTTTAAAATCAAAAACACTGGTTAGAGGATGGAACTCTAGTTAGCAAGTGATAGTAACCAGACATCTAGCCTCTAACCTGTCTTTTTGATTACAAAAAACATAATTACAGTTGCTCTAATGATGATGATGAATCGATGATGATTACTTCATAATTGGTGGCACTTGATCCACAGATTGAGAAAAAAATGCTTGATATTTGCATAAAAATCCGAGGCCTAGCGATAAGCATTTAGAAAACTAGAAAAAAGTAAAAAAATAGGGGCTTCATTACTTTTTTTTTTACCTCAAAAAGGAAACTTTGAAATGGCCATAAATTTGCTCATACGTGATTCTTTTTACTCTTCTAGTTTCTAACAAACTTTGAATTTTCTTCAAAACCTATGGTTGTAGTATTACACTGCTTTTAACATGTAAACGCTCCTCTAACTCTGGTTATTCTGTCTTTGAAGAGCAAAATTAAGAGAAATAAACTAGAAGAGTCGCAGCTCACACACACTTAAGAGTAATTTCATGCTTAATATCTTTTAAAATAAGCTTTTTATGTCTGTTTGAAATTTATGTCTAAAAAGTTTGTTTTCAAAGATATCCAACACGAAAATACTATTAATCATTCAGCTACCGTTCTAGTTTTTAAACACACCTTTCACATTCTCCTTTAGTGTTGATCCTGAAACGCACAATAACCAAGAGTATCACGAAAAATGTGAATTTCATTTATTGCCCATAAAACATTTAATTTGAAATATGTGTCGGCGGCCACAAAATTACGTTTACAAGATCTATTTACTCTTCTAGTTTCTAAATTTTTGATTTTTTTTTTCTTCTTCTAAAAAAATAATTGTGCTTCAGAGAATAAATGTTAAATCTGTGCCATATATTACCAGCATGTATCTTTTCTCCGCATAATTTTCACTTCAAAAGACTCCAAAAAAAACAAAACAACAATAAGTAATAAACTGAAAAACTTACCGCAAGAACCAAGCTTCTCGCTGGAGGTGGACCAGCTCCCCATTTGCCCCATTGACGAGAACGGTAACTACTATAACCACCCAAAGCCTCACTTTGACCACATCCGATAACAACAAGACACAATGTCAGTAAAGTGGCAAACATTTTTTTTTTTTTTGGTTTTTGATTTAAGGAGTTTGGCAACAACAAAATTGTTTTTGGGCGGAATTTAATGGCCGGACCTAAAATAAAATAAAAAAACAAAAAAAAAATTAATAATAATAATAATAATAATAATTAATGCTAGAAATTAACTAACTAAATTTCAGAGACGATTATAATTTTTGAAAAGATAATTTTTCTTTTCAAAAATGTTTCAAAAGATTCGAAAATATAAAGACAAAACGATTCTAGTTTCTAAAGATTTAGAAAAAGAGATAAAGAGAGATAGAAAAAAAAAGGTAATGGATTTCAAGAAAATGATTTTGGCAATGCCAAATAAAAGATATGCCTTTACCTTTTCTTTTCAAATGACTAAAAGAGAGTGAGTGGCGCGGGGCGTGTTTGAATTTGATAAGTGTGGCAGTCAGCCAGTCTCTTTCTCTCTATTTTTCTCTTCTTGTACCAAAAAAATACTATGTAGGTACATAGAAACTATACAGACAATATATAGACATGTACGCATGCGTAGTAAAACACTGAGGCCCACATATATATATATAAAAAGATAACATCAAAACCAGGTGGTTTGGTATTTCGCTCCATTTCTGCTCTTGAAAAGCACTTTTTCTTTCGCTTTCTCTTTATCATTAAAGCTAGACAATACCTGCAATATACATATATATATATATACCTTATATACAAGTAAATTGAGCAAAACAAGAATCGACCCATAGGCCCTTGTATGTCACTGTCAATCTGCGGAATCAGTCAATCTACAAAACAACCAACTTGCTAGTGAATCTGCAAAAAATCAACACCTAAAATGTATCGACTTTTGCTAATTCACTAGCCGAGTGGTTGTTTTGCAGAATGCCTAGGCAATCTGTATGTTGACTGATTCCGCAGATTGCTAGTAACATATATTTATGCATAGAAAAATAGGTCCAGGTGGGCTTTAACTATACACACCTAGGCCTATTTGTGTGAAGATGGCGCAAATAAACCGACCTTACTGATACAAAAGATATAAACAGTTTTAAAATCGGTTATAGCAACTTCGGATATGCAGGGTGTACGTGGTTCAAATGTCATCCCACTATTTAAAAATGTCGCCATTTTGTTTTTAAACATTCTCTGTCATAATTTTGTTTACAGTTGTGTAAGCACAGTAATGCGAATAAATACACACACAACATGAACGTGCGGAAATTGCGATTATTTTTTTTTATTATTGAAAACTAAAAAAATAAGTTTGTTCAAATAAAATAAAGTGTTCAGTTATTCTACAAAAAAAAAATCACATTCAAAACTCATCAACTTTGTAATCTTATTAGTTGTTTTTTCTAAAGAAAATTTTTGTTAAAATTGTCAACAAAAACCACCTTAAGGTTGAAATGTGTAATTTTTTAGTTTTTTTAATTAATTAATTATTCATCTTAAAAACAGAAGAAGTATCAAAATATTATATTAGTTTGAAAAATTATGAAGAACTACAAGAAATCCTAACAAAACTAATTATAAAAATATTATAATAAAAATATTATAAAACACAAAAAAGTGTTCACTTCTTTCTTAAGCTGCTCGCCCACTAGGTCAGTGACGCGACGCGGCGCGGAGAAAAAACAGCTCCCAAACAAAATGCATGTAAATGCATGGAGCCTCGTTCATTAGGGCAGAAGCGCGGCGCGGCACCGCTCTGGAGAAAGTCTGGTATTTCTTAATAGCTGCTCGCCCACTAGGTTGGTGACGCGTCGCGCCGCGTCACCGACCAAGTGGTTGTGGAGCTTTAAAAACACCGACTTTTTAAAATCCTGTTTTCATAATTTAATAACTTTAACAACAGTCATTTTTATGCCAATTTTATTCGTGATATTTAAATTGTTAACTTTTAAAATGTTAACAACGCTTTATCAAAAATGTTATGTACAATGTATTTTGTACAAAAATCTTATAACTTAATAGAAATTTTTACTTTTTCTTCAGGAAAGAAAAAAGAACTTAATTTAATTTGCAAAATTCAATTATTATTTTTATTTCTATTTCTATATTTGTTTCATAAATATTAAAACATTTAACTTTTATTGCCACAAGTTATAAATGTGCTAAAATCTGTAGCTTTTAAAAAAGTTGGTATTCTTAATCATTGTTAACCATCAGATAGTTAAAACTAGTGCTAAACTTACCAACTTTAACATACTTTAACATACATCTTATAGTTACTACTTTTAAGTTGATTTAAAAATTCAGGAGCAAAATTATGAGAAACCCAAAGGATAACTGAATCACTTAATAATATTTTCATGTTCATATCTTTTAAAATAAGCTTTTTAATGTCAGTTTGAAAATGATACAACTTTAAAGCAGATAACATTTTTTAAATTTTTGTCATTAAAAAGTTTATTTTGAAAGATATCAACATAAAAAAATACTATTAAGTTACTTATTCAGTTACTGTTCTAATTTCTAAAACACTTTCGATTTCTCCTTAGGAAAAAAATCTCACTGAATTTCACTTTGTAAGGCATATACCAGAAGCGCTATAATATCTTTGAATGCAAAGGAAAACAGAATTGTGTATTACTATTTTCTAGTGATATTTCAGCTCGCGTGATTCTTCTCTTAATGTCGTTTCTGAAAGGTAGAAGTCCGAAAAGTCGAAAAAGTCAGCCGTCTCATAAAACTAAACTTAAAAAGTTTTTCGAGATATTGATCTTTTAAACATTAGACATTTTACATGTGCCATATGATATAAACAAATTATATAACAAAAAGCAGCTAGAAAAAAAGGAGGGATCAAATTTGTGAGTGAGGCTATATTATAAGAAATGTCATCTTTTTTTTCTCTATATACATTGATAGATACACACACACGCACACACGTACATAAAAATGATAACAATTGACGGATTTACACAAAGAAAACGAACTTGAACACGTCCCACTAGAAGAAGAAAAAAAGCTAAATAAGAAGAGAAAAAAAAACCCCACACACACAGTTTTAGGGTTGAATCACACATGCAGAAATAAAATTTAAAAAAAATCAGAATAAAGTTTCAGCTCTATTTCTGCTTTCCTTCGCGTTCAAAGGTTCTCATATATTACAATAGGAAACATTTCAAGAACATTGTTGTGTTTATTGAAGAAAGCGAGAAAGAAAAAAAAAATAATGGTTACAACACACAGACTATTTTTGGAGCAGTTTTCGACTGTAAAATGCACTCGAAGGTGTTTGAGCTACGTTTGCAATGTGGTTGCAACGTATTTTCTATGAAAAGACTCTAAGGTGTTCTGTTTTGACGAAAACCCAGACTTCATTTTGCAGTCAAAAAGTGTTCTAAAAGTCGTTTATGTGTGCCATTGGCCTAAGAGGAGGAGGAGGAGGAGGAACCATACAAAATACTAGTAAAAGACACCTTCCTATTGGCTGATAAAAGATAATTTTTGCATGACAAAAAAGAACAACTTCACTTTTTTTTCTGCCAGATACATAGAATAAAACTATTTAAATTAGATAAATTCTTTTTTCAATGACTTTTTTCTATTTCTGTATGTGTGATCCAGCCATAAGATTCTTAAGAACAACATCAACAAGAAAACTTGAAGTTTACTTGAGATTTTTCTTCATGATTTCGAATCGTAACTAGTGTAGTAACACAATCTTCTTTTTGATGAACCAAGTGTAAAATATAATGATGTTTGGCAGAGACTACCATATATGAACACAACACAAAAAAACAACATCTGCAATCAAAGTCCCTTTTGTCAAAAGAATGAAAAAAAAAACAACAACTAATCTCACTATTGAAAAATACAATGTTATAAATAGAAAGATAAAAAAAGTCTTACGATCAACCGCTAAGATTAACACATTCTTTTTTCTTTCTGCAAAATGAGAAATTTCATTCCTTTCTCTCTTTCTTTCCCTCTATCCTTTTATCAATCTCTCTCTCTCTCTCTCTCTCTCTCTCTCTCTGTCTCTCTTTCCTCTATCCCTTTATCTCTCTATCTCACTTTCTGTGTCTCTTTTTCATTCTTTGTGTCTCTCATTCTGTGTCTCTTTCATTCTCTATCTCTCTCACCTTCCTATCTCTCTCTTTTGCTCTCTCCCTGCTGATATATTCGCAATTTCTTCTTTTCAACTAAATGAACTATTTTGTGAATGATGTTTTTTTATGTCTATGTGATGATTCTGATGAAAACACAAAATCATTTAGTCAAATGTTGCTGCCCCTATAAGTACGGCAATCACTGCTAACGCAGATTTGTTAACAGTAAAGAGAGAAAGAGAGAGAGAGAGAGAGAGAGAGAGAGAGAGAGAGAGAGAGAGAGAGAGAGAGAGAGAGAAAAAGGACAATCGAAATTACTTCGTACATTAATAAATAAAACATCAAAGAAAATTTCGGACCACTCCCTATTATTTCATAAAACATATATATATATATATATATATATATATATATATATATATATATATATATATATATATATATATATATATATATATATATATATATATATATATATATATATATATATATATATATATATATATATATATATATATATATATATATATATATATATATATAGTCAACATAATGTTAAGAGTAGAGAAGAAAAAAAAAGACTGGAGTTTATAATCGATGATAAAAACCAAAAAAATAAACACCTGAGGGAATTTCCGTCAAAAACGGAAATATAAAAATAAAATAGTTAGAAAATGGCGAAACAAATCGATAATACAAACTTTAAATCCCTAAAGAAATCAAGAGTCAAAGAGGGCTAAAAATAATAGCGCCATTGGGAACAAACAAACAGAGGTAGAAATACCACCCCCTCTCTCCCAAAAATATGCAAATTAGGGCAGACATATCAAAGACATAAGATTCTATCCAGAAAAATAAAGAAGAACAGAGGGAGAAAAAAGGTTGATAAAATTTGCATCAAAATAATGGTCCAAAATAGGTCATATTTTTTGTTGTTTTCAAGAGAGAAAAGAGAATTACTAATATAGAACACACTCACACTGAAACAACGTCAAACTAGGTTATCAGATCAACACCTTTGGGATGTAACATTGGGTTTTTTTTTTAAGACTAGAAAAATCGATTCCGTTTTAACAATTCCAACAACTGATAATCGAATTTACTATCATCATCGTTCTGGATAATCTCAAGAGAATGTAATACTAAAAAAATACAGTATATATAGAAAAAACTACAGTGTAATTTTTCTTATTTCTGTGAAGATTATTAAATTTATAAGATGGTAAAAGATGATAATCTACCGCAAAGAAATAATAATAAAAAATAAATTGATGGGGTAGTTGTTCATCAGTAATAAATTTGCTAATATGGTTTATATATAATATACAATTTACAAAAACAACATTGAATATAGATGATTTTCAATTGAAGCAACTTTTAAGAATTTCAAAAAAAAAAAAAAGCTTGTAATAAACTAGAATAGTTGATGAATGGTGATAAAATGGATTTTCATGTCCGATATCTACGAGCCGTATTTAAAATTAACTGTTTATGATGTTTCGCAAAATATTGATTTTTTTTTGGGGGGGGGGGGTTTGTACTTTGTTTTTTACTTTAACGTAGTTTTAAAGTGTAAACGCCATTCTTAACTCTTATTATTCTGTCTTTGACAGGCAAAATGAAGAAAAACTTGGGATTGTTTTAGAAACTAGAAGGGTAACTTAACCACTTCAGAGTATTTTCATATTGATATCTTTTAAAATAATCTCATTATGTAAGTTTGAAAATTATATTTTTATATTTTTTGTTTATAAAATGTTTATTTTTTGAAAGATAGCAAATAAAAATAATACTAAAGTGATTCAGCTACCGTTCTAGTTTCTAACACACTTTCAATTTCTTCTTATACCTTCGTTTCCACTACAAAAAAAAATTACTGTAATTGCCATTAAATTTAAATGCAGACAAAGCTAGAAGTGGTACTTTTTGCGTGTTTCCATTTTTAAAACACTTTATCTATGGTTAAATGATTTAGTTTCACTTCCTGTTCAACAGTTCCGCATTTTGTGAAATTTACACTCTACATTCAGTCAAAGTTGAGTACTCTCACTAAACGCCATATTGTTTGCGGGCTAAATTTGATTGAACACATTAAGTGACGCATTTAACCATTCAATAACGTGATTAACTACTGTACATAGTGTCACTGCAGTTGAGTTAACTCCGTTAATCAGAAATTTAACCATGATTAACGTAACCACATTTGTTTCCAATAGATAATTAACTGTGGTTAGCTTCTTTAACTGCAGTTAATTTTTGTAGTGGAAACGAAATTTTAATGTTGCTCTTGAAAACCAGAATAAACAGGATTCGATAACATAATTAATCACCTGTTTGTAAAAATATTTTAGTTGGTTAAAAAAATGCGAAAATACATCATTTCAAATGTCCATAAAAATGTATTTTCAAATTAAGATATTGATTTTTATGGCAGTGAGAAAACTACGCAAACAACTAGTGACAAATGGTTTTTTTAAAAACATTGTCATGAAAATATAATTAAAATATTAACATAACTGGGTGCATTCCGAAACGAAAGCACATTTCTTTAATTAGAATGGCGATTGCTCCGCCTTCAAGACAACTCTTTAAAAAAAAAACTAATTTCCGGATGTGCTTGATTTTGAAATTTTTCTTCTTAATACTGAGGTCATAAAGACCGCTATTGGTGCAAACATGGCTTAAACGTACATATCTTTACATTCTGACCTTCAATTTAATCTTCTCGAGAAAATAAGTGAGTTAGATTTTTTCTTGAGAATAGTAGGTGGAGCTAGCATAGTTCCCGGAAACGTTTCTACCCACATGTTGCTTATGAACACCACTTTTTTCTGTTTTCTTTACAGATATTAGCTTATACTTCCATTTCCGAATTCACCCACTATTCTAGTATCTATCTAATTTTTACAAGCTTTTATTTTACTTGACATGACCATTGGGTTGGGGGTCACTACAGCTACCAAGGCTCACAAGCGCTACTAGGGGGAGAACAGCTACTTGGGTCACTACAGCTACCAAAAAAATATATAGACCTTTTGTTCATCAAAAGGGTCACTACAGCTACCAAAAAATAGGGGGACAAAATATAGACCTTTTTTTATCACTTTCTCGTCACTACAGCTAAAAAAATAACCCTTTCTCCATAACCTAACCGAACCTTACCTAATGAAACCTTACCGAACCTTACCTAACTGAACCTTAACGATCCTAACCAAAAAGTACCCATACTAACCAAACCTAACCAATCCTAACCAAACCTAACCGAACCTAACCGAACCTAACCTTACCGATCCTAACCAAACCTAACCGAACCTTACCGAACATAATGAAGCCTAACTGAACCGAATGTAATCTAAACTAAACGTATTGATAAATAAAAAGGCCTATATTTTTTGGTAGCTGTAGTGACCCTTTTGATGAAATAAAGGTCTATATATTTTTTTGGTAGCTGTAGTGACCCAGTCCCGACCATTGTCCGTTTGCGTGGACTTTAGTTGCTTACTTTGGTTTGCTTGTTTGTACACTGCAGCTGTGCAGCAGCCGCTACTAGTGCGACCTGTTAATCTCTGAATTTTTGACGGAGGATCCTCGAAAGACCTGTCCAGGATCCGCCGTTATAGCATGAGGCTACCTAAAATAATGTACTTTTAAAATCCAAAATAAATTACACTGCTGTAGTCCCAAAAAACAAAAAACATGTCTTAGTAGAAATAAAAGCTTATACCAAAAAACCTAGTTTTTTATATTTACTTGTTCTAAAAAAAACCCTTACTACAGCAAGAAATTAAAAAGCTATTAAGAGCAAAAACAATGAAACTACAATTACAAGCAGTTGATATTTAATAATAAAAAAATGGGAACAAACAATTCAAGTTCAATGACTAAAAATATCCCGAATAAAAACGATAATAACAAATGACAAGAACGAAAATAATAGGGTCCAATATAATAAAAACGTATAAAAAGCATCCACGCAATATACGGATCAATGGGTTGGTCACCTTGAGCCAAAAAAAAAAAAAAACAGCTCAAAAAATTGCTTAGGCTCAAATTCAAGAAACAAATTATAGCTTGGACCCTGTAAATAGGGGTTCTGACAAATAAACCATTATTTTATTGAGTATGGCCCTCTTCCAATTGGATTTTTTTTTTCTACAGGAAAACCATCGTCTACGAAAGTTCAAGAGTTCAAGTTGAAGTCGAAGCATAAAAAAAGTTCCATTCGTGAATTTGAACCTAAAAGATTGTACAAGAGCTGATTAAATTGAAAAAAGGATTTTCAATTAAAATGATAATAAAGGTATTTTATTTCATTTTGCCATCCAATCAAAATTTCTTTCCAAGTTTAATATTGGTTAAAGATACTTTAGAATGTGTATGTTAAAGTAAAACTAATATCGTTAAAAAAACTCCATCCTTTTATTCATCATCATTATCATCATCATCCCTCCTCAGAATCATGATAAATTTGGGACCCATAAACACACCTTAACTACACCAAACACGTAGAAAATGGTTCAACAAACTAGATTATATTCGCCACATATGAGTAAAACGAGGAAAAACGTTCAATTTTCCTGATTCAACTCTCTGTCTCTCTCTCTCTCTCTCTCTCTCTTTTAATAATAAACAATCGGCAAATGGGATCAATTAAGAAAGGCGCCAAATGATGATTTAACCCATGGGCTTATAATGTATAATATAGTATATTTGGCTTATACTGTATATCCGTCGCATCCATTTGCTGTAATTGTCCATTACACGAAAATGTTATGTCCATATCGCGTTTTGCATCAGGCCAATTAATGTTCATTTCGCGAAATGGACATTCATTTTCGTGAAATAGACAATTACACCTAAATGGATGCGACATAATACATTATAACAACAGCATTTATGGGTCAAATGCTTTTGCTAGAAATGTCGACGACTCTCCTCGAGCCTCTCCCTCTGAATACTCATACAGTACAATAAAAGTTGAACTTTAAGGACTACTAACAATGGCCTCTATCGGCATTTCTTTCGACAAATACACACGAGACAAACAGACGACCCATGCGCACACATACAATTAGTAACAAACATAATCAAGCAGAAAAAAAAAAACACTGAAAAAAAAACAAAATTGCCTGTAAATTTTGCTCCCGTCATTTATGACGGGTTACCCCACCAGTACTGTATAAAAGGCATGTGTTGATTAAAGAAACAAAGTTAACTTTACTTTGTTAATTTGCAATATTTCAATTAAACGTCCACAAAAAGAAGTAAATGAGAAAACTAGCCACCACTTGACTGTGCCCCTCTGATAGATATATTTTTTTCCGTTGGTCGCCTAGCAACAAAAATAACGACCCAACGGAAAAAAAGTTTGAATGTGCTAGTCGTGTATTTGGTTGCCAATTTTTCGACTCTTATGACCTTTTAATTCGAATTCTAACAAATTATGAACGTTGTAAACGATAATAGTATTAGTGATGCCAGCGCCCATACGTCGGCGCTTATATCGCGGCATTGACGTCCGTGAAGCTTTCCCATCCTCGTAAAGCTCACAGCTTGCTTTTGCCAAATAGTGACATCAAAATGAAATCAAGTGTCCTTTGAAGTAATGAGTTTAGAAATGCCACAACATTGCAATGGCACCTCGTCCTCATGACGTAATTAATTTTTTTTTATTAACGTTTTCATTTTGTAAATTCAGAGCATAGTTGACCAAAGCATCACAGAAGACTAAAAAAAACTCATATAGAGAGAACATTGTTTTTATTCATGAAATAAACGTAAAAAAATTTCTAAACTTCATAACATACTGAAGTCAAAATCATCTCGCCTTTTATGATCTTTTTTTAAGACCTATTCCAAACACAAAACTACCATAAAACATAAAAATTGATTTTTCAAAAAAAAAAAAAAAAAAATTCAATTATTCATAGTAATCAATAAATAAATAACTTAATATTGAATTAGAAAACAAGTTTCCCTTTAAACTTTTATTTGTCATTATTTCTTCTTTTCTCTCCTCCAACCACCACCATCAGTTTCATTAGAAATCAAGTTAAAATATTTGACGAAATGAAAAATAATAATCCGATTATGAATATTATTTATATACAATAATCCCCAATAACAAAATAAATAAAAGGCATTTTATTTTTTTATTCGTGTTATTTATGTGATGGCACATTTCATACAAAAAAAAAATTCACCGTTAGATTAAATAAAAAACTCGCCGAAAAAAAAACAGAAAGAGAAAGCGTAAAAAAAAAATGAACAAAAAAAAAAGCCGATGAATATATAGGCAAGTAAAGACAGTCAGATACAGTCGTTTGCCCCGCCCCTTTTATGCGAACTGGCAACTTCTAATTGGATTTGTTACGTCACATACTGATGTCACACATGCCCCGCCCTTTTCAATTTCTAATTGGTTGATACTTGGGCGGGGTAAACGACTGTATCTCCCTGTTTTTACATGCCTGTATGAATAGCTTAGAACCGGTTGACGTCATTTGAGAACTAAATTAAAATTTCAAACAAAAACAATTGGTTGCTCTCTTTCATACTAGTTGATGGAGTGAAAACCAAAAAAAGGAAAAGGAAAAAAAAAAAGTGTCATCAATTAAATTAACCGCATGAATTAGCCTAACAACCCACTCTATCAAGAGCACATTTATCATTGGCCTATATAACAAATCATTCATTGGAATTACACACATACCGGTACACAAACACATTGGATTAGTTGGCTCTTGCACGCGTTAGCACTTTTACAACCATAGTTTGAAATTTACTATGAAATTCACATTTAAACAGAAAAATGCAAATATCATAAAACGTAAAACACACACATAAACAGTAGGAAGCTAAAAGAAAATACTCATAGGCTACACCCCCCCTCCCTTCCTCCTTCCCGACGCACACAGCTGGAAACTAAAGCGAAAAATGCACACGGAGAGAAAAAAAAAACACGCGCACAAAAAAGAAAACCACAAACACATAATGATACGAATATAACAACAATTAAAAAACTGATGAAATCACACAAACAGAAAAGACAATAAAAACACAAACGAATACATTATGAAGCTGGAAATTGAAGAAAATATACCATAAAAAAACACCTAGAGCTTGTAAATTACGCAACATAATCAAAAGCAGCGATCACACTGACAATATTTACAATCAAGATTCATTGCAATTGCAATATATTCTTGAATTAACTGCAAATTGCCAATGTGATGCAGTTGTATTGTTGTTCAATAGCTAAAATGCTGATCTTTGTGTTTTTTGGCAGTAAACTACGCAAGATTCACACTAAATCTTGCGAGAAAAATAGCAAATGTGATTGCTGCTTTAGTGTATTGGTTCCCACAAAACTTTCTTCTTTTTTTTTTGCTCATGACACAATACTTTATTGCCTTAAGATATAAGCGGCACACAAGGGTGCCAACAGCACACTCTCTTGGAAACCAGATAAGTGCGTACACGTAATCGAAAACTTTTGTTTATCTTGTTTTTCAAAGCACATTCTATTGAGAATCACTGACCTAAAGTAGCGATCACACTGGCTATTTTTCTTGACAGATTCCATGCAAGAAATAATCGAATCCCGCGAATCTTGAAAAAAATAGTTGAGATTCCAAAACTCGAATCTTTGAGCTTTTTTCGTCTTTCGAATCCTAACCTTATAAACCTGTCAAAACTTTGGTAAACTTAGTTTTAACTCCATTGACGTTCAATAGAAGCGTTCACTAACAAAAAAAAACCCGGCGAATGTTGCGATTTTGGGTGGTACCCGGATCACCAATATCATCACCTTGTTGCGACCCTGAGTGCCGCCACACTGTTTTTTTATTATTAATAATTTAATATTTAATATTATTTCATTTATTTGTATCTTCTTAATGAATAATATAGGACTCTTATATGAAAGATTCCAGAACCTTTTAGGATTCGGATTCGAGAAAATTTAGGATTCGTCCCACCTCTACTTTTAAATATTGTCAATGTGATCGCTGCTTAAAGAATAGAAGATCCCACCCACCCACCACACATAAATGAAGACACTAACAGACAAACAAAAAGACACATAGAAGAAAATGAAGAGAAAACACAAACACATAGAAATGAGAAAATATAGTACCAAACAACCAAATAAAAACAACACAATCACAACAACTTGAGCATTCTTCTTCCTTTCTGGTGACAAAAAAAAATTGCAGTTAGGCGTAGGAGCCACAACGCCGTATCCAACGCCAACGCATTTCACATTTATAATCCTATCTTACCAACAATAACCGCATGATAATTCATATTAAAACTATTTTTTTCTTTGGATAAATATCAACCGTGTAATCTGCATACTTTTTTGAATGAAAAAAAAATTTCCAGTAAAATCTTTCCTAACGATGCGAATATTTGTTTTAGTTGAAAGACGTTTTCATGACAACAGACGAAATTCATATATATATATATAAATAATATTACGTTTAATCAATGTTTTTGCCTGAGTCATGTTATCATTTGATCTATCTCTTTCTATCTGTGTAAATCTAGAAGCATTTTTCTTAGCCTCCAATAATTGAAAACTGAAATTGGCCTTTAAAGAAAACTTACTTTTAGCCCAAAACTTTCATTCAACCTGAATCTAGGCCAACCTTAAAGAAGATTAACAATTAATACTGAGTTCACACTGATGCCATGTCTTATATAAACCATCATATAGAATGACAATAGCTTTAATCTAATCTTTGATGGTATACCAATTGATTTTTATTATAAGCTTCAATGATGTGAAACTGAAACCTATTGAATTACATAGAAAAACAGAATTCATCCTTTAAGTCGGCAGATACGCTCGTATATACGAGGGGGAGCCAAAAGAAACCTCAATCGACATCAAATTTGGATAAATTAATATATTTTAAACGAAAAACTGTAATTAAACAGCTATTACTAATCTTCGAACTCATTATTCCTACCTTTCAAGAGATAAATTAAGAGAAACTTGATTGTGTTTTAGAAACTAGAAGGATAGCTCAATCACTTAAGGGTATTTTTATGTTTGTATCTTTTAAAATAACCTTTTTATTATGAGTTTCAAATAATCCAAATTTAAGCAGACGACATTTTGTATATGTCTATAAAATTTTTTTTTTCAAAGTTATCAACATCAACATTTCATTAAGTGATTGAGCTATGCTTCTAGGTTCTAAAAACCCTTTCTAGTTTATTTTAATTTGAAAGATGAAAGATATAATAATCAAGAGTTCTAAAATCAACTATTCATAATCCGTCTTAAGCTAGTTTTAAAATGTAAACGTCCGCTTGAACTCTGGTTATTCTGTCTTTCAGATGCAAAATTGAAAGTGTTTTCAAAACTAGAAAAGGAGCTGATTAAATTTAAAAAAAAAGTAGTTTCATGTTGATATCTTTTAAAATAAGCTTTTTACATCATCTATCATATTCTTGAAGCAGACGATATTTTTTAAATTATTATCTATAAAAGTTTATTTTGAAATGTATCAACACCAAAATACTAGTAAACGTTTGAGCTAGTGTTCTAGTTCCTAACATACTTCCCAATATTTTTTAAATTATTATCTATAAAAGTTTATTTTGAAATATATCAACACCAAAATACTAGTAAACGTTTGAGCTAGTGTTCTAGTTCCTAACATACTTCCCAATTTCTGCTTATACCTCGTTTGCACAACAAAACTTAACTGCAGTTAAAAAGTTACCGCCAGTCAATTTATTAGTTTTCTAATTAACTCAAATGCATTGACACAATATAGTTAACCAGATAAGTGAGAGCCACTCAAAATATCTGACCGAATGAAAAATGAAAATGTCCACAAAATGGGAAAAAGCAATCACAAACATTAACCAAAGAGAAGTAAGTGTCTTTAAAACAGAAACACAAAAGTACCATTTCAAGCTTGTCTGCAGTTAAGTATAATCTTGGTTATGTAATTGTAGGTAATTATTGCAGTGGAAATGAGGTATTAAAAAGGTGTTGCTCCAGAAACAGAAGAGAGAATAACCAGAGTTTGAAAATAAGCCGTTCAATAACACATAACTGAAATTATAACTTTTATTTCGTTGCGTCATTTTTTTTACTAGCCCTGTATATAAAAATAATAATAATAATAATAATAATAATAATAATAATAATAATATTATAAGTTGTACCTGCCTCCAACCAAAAAACCTAGTTCTTGGCAACAACATAAAAAATAACACATAATACCCCAATCTAAGTCAAGATAAAAATTGCTTTCTTTTCGTCTCTCGATGCTTTAAAACCCCATGAAATGAAAATGGTATCGTCATTTGCACCTATTTCATTTAAGCACACAGGTAGACAAGTGAAGAAAAAACAAAACAATAGCCTCTTCTTAGTAATCGAAGATTTTTCTATCTAAGAAAAAAGCCCCAAAACGTGATCTTTATCACAAAAGAGAGACAAAAAATATATATGAAATAGCTTTCAAATTCTATTTTCTACAATTTCCGGTTTCTAACATAAAAAAATTAAGAGAGATTTTTAGAATTCAAAGAGAGAGAGAGAGAGAGAGAGAGAGAGAGAGAGAGAGAGAGAGAGAGAGAGAGAGAGAGAGAGAGAGAGTCCTCTTCAAACCCTTTTACACCTGTTTCCTCTATTTATTTAGTTAGAAGATATAGAAATTCAGAGAAAATAAGTTAGAAAAAAAAAAACAATTCCCAAGTTCTTATTTGCAGATGGAATTCTGACCACAAATGGAAAAGAAGAAGAAGAAGAAAACCCCCTCCTTAGATATTGTCATGGGTGATCTGGCAGAATAATGACCTGAGAAATGACCAGCTGCTATTTACATTATGCCATAGTCACACGAGAGATCGGGTTTAATCCTCTTTCATATTTGTGGTGGTTTTTTTCTCCTTCTTCTTCTTCTTCCTCCTTTAGATAAATTATTACACCCATAAAAATATGTTCAATGTTGTGAGGCTTCTCTGAATCAGAGATAAAAAAAATATTTTTGACAAAAATCCATTTATCATTGAACCAAACATTTTCTTCTATGTGATATTTTTATATAAGTGAGGTAGATAGTATATGGTAGGTGAAAAAAAATGATACCTAATACTTCATAGATCATAAAAAAAAAAAGACTAGAAAAGAATAATAATGAGTGAATCAATATTCTTGATAGGTACACACTTTAACTCCATTTCTCTTTTTTTTTTAGATATATGAGATGATCCGCCCTGGTATAATATACACTGTGAACGAAAAAAAACGAACCTTTATAATAGATATATCTATTATAGAGGTTCGTTTTTTTCCGTTCACAGTGTATATATCTATATATAATACATAATAGAAGACCTGTTTTATGGGGCCAGTATCACAAGCCTGTAGGTTTTGCGTCTTAGGTCTAAAGACCCCCATACTGAACCAACCAAAATTAAAATACGGTTTACAAGCCCCTAGGTTTTGAATCTACTCATTTTGACTCTTTGACACCTTTTAGTGTGCATAACAATGGCAGAAAAACTAATTTTAGTAACAATGTTTCAAACTACACTAGTTGCCAATATAAAATTAAACACTGAATTATTTAAATAAGGTGCTTGTTTTCTGAAAATTAATGTGCAAACCTACTGCAAACAGCACAAAAGTGCATTTGAAAATGACAACAAAAAATCCCATAGGTTGTTTGATAACATTTGGTAGGAAGCATTTAAGAATGTAGGTAAATTATGTTTCCTAATTACTACATTGCCGGCGGTTGAATGACAAAAAACAACCAACATGATGTACAGAAAGCAGCAAATTGATTTGTAGAAACAAGATGGCGTCTGTCAAGGTGATATACATGTTTCAGTGCCACATTCAACACAAAGGTGTCATCATTTTACATTTTTTGTGTTTTTAATATCGTCGTTTAATAAAAGATACCATGGTACCTGACACTTTCGGTCCTTTTGAGGTTTTGGCATAAAAAATAAGTACATCCTTTAGAAAAATCTCGCAAAATAAACAAAAATTTATTTTTAATTTATTTTCAAATCCATTTAATGTGATTTCGCGAATATTTAGAAAAAAAGTTGTTTCTGATGTCATCTACATAACAATTATATTAATTACGGCTCAAAAAACGTCCAAATAATTTTATAAGCAAAAAAAAAATTGTGTAACACAACCTTAAATTTGCATTATAACGTTTATTTTGTTCCTCCTGCAAAATTTATATTTCGTTAGTTACGTGGTATCACTTCTTAAACGACGATATGCTGCTGATGTTGACAGAAGCAACTAGCTTATTACAATGCTTCTTACCAGTGCAACAAATGTAGGAATTTTCAAAGAGGTCAAAGTGTTATTCCTTCAACAACCCATCAGAACAATCAAAAATATAGTACAGCATCTCATTTACATAACTAAAACAGTTATCTTGAGCTGATAAATAATAAAACATTGGTTATACAAGAATCCAATTTTCTCTTACAAATGTTACACTAATACGAGTGTCTATCAGCATGTCCACTACGTTAGTTTCTTACAATAGTATTTTTTTTTCTAAATAAAAAATAAACGTCTTTTGTATAAGCTACCTTAACACTCATTGCTGCAATTTTTTTGCTCATTTTGGTATCAACAAAATTTGTTGTATTAATAATAATTCCATGGATCCCTGAACACCAATAAAGATCATTTGCGAGAGGAAACCATTTTTGTTTTAACAGCACAATTAAGTATGCATAGAACTAAAAATTTAAAAAAAAGCAACCAGCAACATTTCACAGAAATAAAAAAAAGTATGCAAATGAATAGAAGAAGAAGAAAGCCCACACACACTTTCTCTCTATTAGCCAATTATTTAAACAAGGCTAACCAGTGTAGACGTCATTCAATTCTAAAAAGCACACAAACAAAATAATCAATACATTGTAAACATAAACCGTGAGATTGTGTTACACTTTTTGCTTTTCTATTCTATTAAAAGGCTTATACACTAATATGTATGTATATTAAGCCTCCATATATAATAAATAAAATGAAAAGAGATTGTGTTTTAAGGTTAGGCCACATGTGGCTCTCTCTTGCTTGACTCACAAAAAAAAAATTAAATAAATGGAAAGAATTTTAATTTCAGACAGACTTGATTTTTATTTTAATCTTAAAAACGTGAATTGAAAAATCGATGAAAATAAAAGAAACGGAAAGATCAAACTGCACATGCGCGTAGGTAATTATTTCAATGAAAGTCTCCTTAATGTTAAAACTTCCTCGCAAATATATATTAGTAAAAAAGGCAATATTTTTTTAGAGAGAGAGAGAGAGAGAGAGAAAGAAGCCACAAACAGAAGAAACTTTTTAAATAAATGAGCATAATTCATAATTACATTTGTTGTAAAATTATCCTCTATTATGCAGAAATATAATTATAATGGTCTCTTTTACAAGCATATAATATTTAATATAAGATTTAAGGTCCTTTAGGACTACACCAACCAAATGCAACTAAGGCCCTAATTAAAACGAAACTTGGAATTTGAACTTCAACTTGAAACCTTTTGAATGTGGTTTCTATCATAGAAAACCCAGTTTTGTTGAGTTTTCTTGAACCATAATTTTTTTTATGTTGGAACCTAGCTCAGAAGATTCAAGTTCAAGTTTTTAATTTGGCTTTTATGCTATTTGAATAGGGTTCCCTAACAACAACGTTTTAAAAGCTTGAAAAGCTGGGTATAAACGATCAATTACAGCTTGCAATTCTGGATTCTCTCTGAAAATTGCCACCGATTTCCAAATCATTTCTATTAATTTTTCTTTAGCAATTGATAGTGGGCAAAATTGGCAAATCCTATTTTTCTTACCTCTTTAATTAATTGTTCATCTTCCAAACTGTGACACCCTGTATTTCGCCGTTTTGTCCCTCCCCTAGCCTGGGGGTCTCTGGGGACGTAGGGGACGGATTTCCGCCCCTTCCTTCTCCTCTTGGAGACCCCAAAGCTTCAAGACTCATTCAGGTTCCGGTATCGGCGGATGGATACCCGTCGATGCACGGTCCCCAGGGCATGTGTACCCCTGAAAAGGTGTACACAGGCCCTGGGTATAAAAGACCGTGTTTCGATAGTTTCTGGGTCCATTCTTTGATATCGAAACATGAAATAATTCATCAATGGTCCAGTGGCGAAAGCACGCCACAGTAACTCTTTCTCTGTTGTTCATGTGTTAATGGTTGGTCATGAATAAATAAGTATCGACGAACCTATCATCCGTCTCGCCTGTCTAATGATTCTTTTCAGCTACAGTGACGAAATCAAGAAATATCTACG
The DNA here is from genome assembly GCA_036925085.1 of Brachycybe producta. Taxonomy (NCBI): domain Eukaryota; kingdom Metazoa; phylum Arthropoda; class Diplopoda; order Playtdesmida; family Andrognathidae; genus Brachycybe; species Brachycybe producta. Next base: position 772,020 of record JAUPFP010000023.1, read on the forward strand.
AGAACGACCCCAGCACCAGTAGGACTCAGGTTGTATAACACAAACGATCTCTTAACAACAAGCGGTACCCGCTCGAGTTAAGAGATTCTACAACTGAGCCCCGTAACAAAAGCTCGACATTGTTACTTTTGCGAGAGGTGCGGGGTACCTCAAAGATATTTCTTCGCTGCTGTGAAGAAGAGAAACGTCCGTCCGTCCAAAAGTAAACACGCCAATTGCCACGTGTTTTCTTCGTCCGTCCTTTTTGTTTTTCGTTACTTGTGGGAACCACGTGTACGAATTGTTGGGGCCATCCTACTAACCTAGGGCTCACAAGGGAACAACAATTCCGTCCACGTGCTTCTTTGTCTTCGTTCAAGAGACTCGTAATTATCAGACTGTTCGTCAGCCTCCTTTGGCAGAGGGAAAACTCCGGGACTGCAGCCTGTGAACTACGAATCTCCGTCTTCTGTGTTTTTTTTCGTACCTTTTTGTGTATTCCACCACCTCCTGGATCTTTTCCTTTCGTTACCACGTGGCCCACCTCATTGAGACACCACCATCAACGGAAGGGAGACAACCAAGAACTTTAGAGCCATCATCATCATTTCTTTGTGCACTGTTCATCAAAATAAAGTCGGTAACCGACCCATTCCTTTCTTCTTCTGCCATCTCAGCTACTAAAGAGGAGTCTTTGTTCCTCTTTACGTACTATTAGCCACGTGGGGTGTATACAAATACATCACTCCGGTAGCTCCGACTGCTCCAAGAAAAGAGGGAGTGGACTTACAAGACTTTATTTCGATTTTGTCACTTCATCATCCTTTTTGTGCCCAAATAAAGTCGGTAGCCGACAATCTGTTCTCCTTTCTCGAAATCTACACTGCTGGAAAGTGAATCTCTCTTCATTGTGCTATTAGTCACGTGGAGTGTATCTAATTCACTGCTCCGGTAGCTCCGATTACTCTGAGAGAAGAGGAAACATCGATTTGTAACTTTATTTCCGGTACATTTTCGTTTTCTTGTGTTCTTCTCAATTGTGCTTCTTCTTGTGCTACAAAAATAAAGTCGGTGACCGACCTCCTGTGTTCTTCTCATCCATCTACACTGCTGAAGACTGAATCTCTCTCCATTGTGCTATTAGTCACGTGGAGTGTATTTAATTCATCACTCCAACAGCTCCGATTGCTCCGAGCAAAGAGGACAGCCGGTAAAAACTTTATTTTTTTTGTACATCTTTCGTTCTTTCTTCGAAAAACTTCTCATCCACGTGGTCAAATACCATTTACCACGTGGTTTTAGAGGTTATTCACCTCCTTTTTCTGGGCTTCATTTATTTAAAGTCGGTCTCCAACCAATTTTCTCTTCACTCCGATCACTCCGTGTGCTCCGAAAAGAGAAAAATAACCGGTTACTACTTTTATTCATCCTACAAGCCTCTTCTACCCACGTGGTCTTCTTTTCCATCATCCCACGTGGTGTTTCAAGAGGTTATTAACCCTAGAGACTAGATCGGTAGCCGATCAACAACATAAATAAAGACTTTTTCTGCAATCCTACACTGGAATCAGATCTGGACACGAACTCTATCGCACAATCAGTACGATATCATCCCAGATCTGTTCCCCATCGTTTAGGACTACGAAAAACACACCCACTACCTGGACCATCGACAACAATGGCCCAAGCATCCAACCCACAGCTAACACTCAACGGTGGAGAGGGTTCTAACAACCCTCCTCTCAACCCAGATCCTACTCAACCCTCGCAACCTTCTCAAACTTCTCGTTCTTCACAAACTTCGACGCAGACGCTGCTACCTAGACAAGGCCATCGCATCCTCTCAGGAAGTGATACATCGGACGTGTCCAACGGCAGCCAGGGTGATCATCGCCCAAAGCGGAAGAAGACAAAGACACCGAAGTCACCCCAACCAAACCTCTCGCAGCCAGAAAACATGGATCTCTCTGAAATCATCAGGCTTTTGTCCGCCCTGGGAACCCAGCTGACCACTCAGCTGTCTACCAGTCGCTCTAAGCCAGGATCATCACGGAGTAGACACCCATCTACACCTCGAGAGACCGAACCTCAACGATACTCGAACCCAGAGCCACAAATAGACCACCACCGACCAAGCACAAGTTCCTACGAACCACTGCCTGCAAGGAGGACCTATCCAATGACTCCGGGACCTCCGAGGACATCGACAGCTCACCAACCCTACCCTGAGGCTCAACACCGGGAAGCGGATCGACCGCGTCCCCGACCAATCGAGCCTAGATATTATGACTACACCTCAAGCGGGTCGGACAACGGCGGTGACCGCCCGAGTCCGCCTCTCGACGACTATGACCGAAACTCCATTTATGCTCCGCAATTTCCTCCTCGAGAGCGCCGCCACAGGGACCAAGGGCCAAACCCCAATGCCATAGGGCGAGGCCAGGTCCTGGATGGTGTCTATAGGGCACCACCCAGAGTACTTACTGTGGAGGAGCTCAATAAGAAGTATGGAAGCCGCCACCCTGCCGACTCCGTTAAAAAGTTCGATGGGTTAGGCTCCTTCCGTGCCTTCTTGGAAGAGTTCGAAGAAGTTGCCAATCTGCATCGATGGGATGACCACCACAAGGAGGACTTCGTAACTACCTGCTTCACCGGATCAGCTCGCTCGTGGCTCAGCAAGCTTCGCTATCGCCACCCTGACTTGACCTGGTCTGAACTCAGGAAGAGGATGACCTCCGCTTTCGGCAAACCAAACGAACGAACTCTACTGGAAAAACGCTACTGGGAACTACGCCAAAAGGAAGGAGAGAGCACTCAGGCCTTCATTTGGAAATTCGCCGAATTAGGGGACAAAATTTACCCTGAACTGTCCGACGAACTCCGAATCAACCAGCTCCGGCGCTCGCTCCATCCGACGATCCAAGACGCAGTGGACTCCGCCCCAACACATTCATTCAGCTCCTTCAAAGAAGCTGTACTAAGAATGGAAGCGATCCTCTACTCCAAGGATAAGTGGCCCCTAGCTCCAGAAGCAGTAGATGGCCTTCCAGAGAGTAAGTCAACTAAACCCGATGGGGAGCAACGTGCGGTGACCGCACCAGCTCCTCGAGACAACCGACCTAGACAACCGAATGCGAGAAGATCCTACACTGCCCCACAACCTAAATCAGGGGGTCCACAAGCTCCAATAAGCTCGGCCCCTGGCCCTCGCCGCGATGCGCCGGTAACGACCATCGACAAGAGCAAGGCCACCTGTTATCAATGTGGACAACTAGGACACTTCTCCCGCGAATGCAAGCAACCAAAAAGGAATTTGGAAGTGAAACAGTATGGAGGAATCGTTGAACACACAGGGGAGGACCTGGCTGAGACTGATATTATCAGCGAGGATGGTATCGAATATGCCCTCATCAGTTTGGGAGGGCAACTTCGTAAAATCGCCCTCGAAGCTCCGCCACCAACTCCTGTTGTAGAAGACATCATCGACGATTCCGAAGACTACTTACCCATCGCAGTCATCAGCCCATCCGCTCATCCCAAGCTGGAACCCTGGACTACCATAGACCTGGGCCTCTGGAATGAGATAATGGAAGCTTTCGACTCCGCCAATTCCAATTTCGGTTGCCGAGAAGACAGGACAGTTATGATCATCACACCTGGAGGCAAAGCTCCCAAAAAGGGGCGAGCCTGTTGCCGAACCATGATGCAGGATCTGTATCAGAAACTAGCAGCCAGCTGTGATGTGAAAGAACTTGGGGCCCACGACGCTAGTCTCAACAGCCCCCGGATATTGGTCTCCATCAATGGCCGAGAAATCCGGATGCTGGTAGATACAGGAGCCCATAGCAGTGTCCTCTCCGAATGCATCGCGAACGAACATGACCTCAGAATCGAACCCATGCCAAGAGCTCCAATGATTGAAGGAGTAGGAGGTGCCACCATCAACATAGTGGGCCAAGTCAATGCTACAGTGGAAGTTGGTGCAAAACGTGCCCAAGGACCACTGTATGTCATCAAAGGACACCGAGAAGCCATCTTAGGTCGTGACCTAGGAAAAGCCCTTCACCTCAGTGTCTCCATGACCACAGACAAGGTCTATTGTGAGGATGACCTCTTCAACTCCGTTCTCCGTCGCCAATGTGTGGAAGCCTACGTGGGAGGTGCCCTTCAGGAACAACCACCGTCTGACAACGACAGCAATCTATTGGAACTTAAGTGTACACAGCGGATCGAGCAACACCTAGTAGTGTTGAGCCACACCCGACTTAATGGAGGAGGAATCGCCCTAGTGGAGGTTGAAGCCTCAAAGATTTTGAAAGAAAGTGACTTCTTCGTCGTCGTACCGGATGAAAAACTCAGGGCCAACCGAGGAATTTTCGTGGCACCTGGTCTTATGCAAGGCCAGAACGAAGCCACCTTCAAAATCGAGGTCTTCAACACCAACAAAACGCCGGCCACCCTCCAGAAAGGCGAAGTATTGGCTCACATGCAGTATGACTATGACTGGGAGATCGTAGCGGACACCGCTACCATCCCAGTGCGATCAGTGTCGGTGACCGATCCTGAAGACCTTAAGAAATTTGACGAGAAACTGCAGCTCGGACCCCAACTCCGTATTGGTCAGAGGCGCATCCTGACAGATCTCTTGCATTCATATAGAGATGTCTTCGCTCTAGAAAATTCAGAGCTAGGGTGCACCAACCTCACCAAACATCGAATCGATACGGGAGACCATGCTCCGGTGCGGGAACCGCTCCGAAGATGTGGTCCAGAGCAGCGAAAGATCGTCAAACAAACTGTGCAAGAAATGTTGGACAGCGGAGTAGCACGCCCATCAAAATCTCCTTACGCCTCGGCAGTTGTCCTGGTGAAGAAAAAAGATGGACAATGGAGATTCTGTGTGGACTACCGCCGTCTGAATAACATAACGAAAATCGACAATTACCCCTTACCTCGGATCGATGACGCCCTGGACTCCCTACGAGGAGCCCGAATCTACGCAACCTTGGACATGATCTCCGGATACTGGCAGTTCGAAGTAGCCGAAGAGGATAAAGAAAAGACTGCGTTCATCACCCCCGGAGGACTCTTCGAATTCAATCGAATGCCCTTCGGACTGAGTAACGCACCTGCAACCATGCAACGAGCATTGGACATCCTCTTGGCAGGCTACAAATGGGAAACCTGCCTGGTGTATCTTGATGACATCATCGTCTTCGGAGCTACGTTTGAGGAGTTTATCGATCGACTAAGAGTAATTTTGGAGCTACTTCAAAGTGCTGGACTGAAACTTCATCCTGAAAAATGTTTCTTTGGATATGAGGAAGTGCTCTATCTTGGGCACATCATCTCTAAAGATGGAGTCCGTCCAAACCCCCAGAAAGTAGCAGCGATTTCCGAGTTAGCGGCACCCGTTAACTTGAAGGAAGTCCGGCGATTCCTTGGAATGGCTGGCTTCTACCGACGATTCATTATCAACTTTGCTCACATTGCAAAGCCTCTGACAGATCTGACCAAAAAGGAATTGCCATTCGAATGGACAGTAGATAGGGAAGCTGCATTCGAAGTGTTGAAAAAGAGACTTACCATGGCACCTGTGTTGGCAGTGTACGATCCGGAAGCCGAGATCGTGATGCACACGGACGCCTCTGGATATGGCATTGCCGCCATACTTTACCAGAGGGGTCGAAACAAGGCCCTCCAAATGTTGGGCTGCGTTTCGAGAGTCCTCCGTGATGCAGAGTTGAATTACTCCACCACCGACAAAGAATGCCTGGCAGTAGTATATGGCGTGGTTAAATTCCGGCCATATCTATTCAACAAACCTTTCACCATAGTTACCGACCACCATGCCCTGTGCTACCTAAAAACAGCACAGAGATTACAAGGTCGACTAGGGAGGTGGCAACTCTTGCTGCAAGAGTACAATTACACAGTGGTCTACAAGGCTGGAATCACCCATGTAGATGCTGACTGTATCTCTCGCAGTCCGATTGATGTGCCAGATGATTGGAGATTGCAAGCAACCCCAGATGACTTGGATGACAGCGTGATTTATGCTGTCACCCTCCGATGGGATTGGGCCCAAGAGCAAAAGAAAGATCCCAAACTAACAAAGATCATCGACGAACTCAGACAGACCCCAGAGTCGGAACTCCACAAGATTTACGTCATTGTGGAAGGAATCTTGAGTGCTTTGGTTTACCATGGCAGCGTTGTCCCCAAACTTGTGACAGTGGTACCGCAACAGCTGGTCCAAGAGGTGCTTCACCTCCTGCACGACAGTCCGGAAGCCGGACACTTTGGACAGGACAAGACTCTAGATAAAGTCTGTCAGAGATTCTTTTGGAATACCTGGAAAAAGGACACGATCGATTTTGTACGCACCTGTGAGGTTTGCCAAAAATGCAAAGTACCTCAATCCAAACTGCCTGGTTTCCTGCACGAAATGCAAATCGGAGACCCGGGTGAATGCTGGGGGATTGATTATATCGGTCCCCTGCCTAAGTCACTGGGTGGTGTGAAACACATCATCCTAGCAGTTGACTATGCCACCCGATTCTGTTTTGCCAAAGGTGTTCACAGCCAGACAGCCAAGGTGACCAGAAACTTTGTAAAAGATACATTGGTTCACCTTATGGGAACTCCCAGGCGCATTATTACCGATCGAGGAACACCCTTTACCGCCAAGGAAACACAGGAATTTTTCGATGAATTGAGCATCCAACATTCTACGACGACAGCATACTTTCCACAAGGGGATGGCCTAGCGGAAAGAACAAATAAAACCATCATGCAAACAGTTAAGCGACTCTTGACACCTGAGAAAAGCCAGAAGGACTGGTATTTCAAGTTGCAAGCAGCCGTGTTTGCATACAATAATTCTCTACATGGATCTACGAAATACACTCCTCACAGACTGATGTTCGGAAGAGAGGCACGCTTGCCAGTCGACAACCGAGCCCCTCTACTACCAAAAGTCATGGACCCTAACCAGGACAATCCATCTGCGGTAACCGCTGACGAATTGGAATCCGCCAAATCCAATCTTCATGAGGCTCATCTCAGGCAAAAGAAATACTACGATGCCAGGAGAAAAACGCCTCATGACTATCAAATTGGGGACCAAGTATTGGTTAGAGACCATAGGATTGTACCCGACGAGACCAAGAAGCTTCGGTATGCTTACAGAGACGGCTATACCGTCTCCAAAATTGTTAGCGACACGGTTCTGGAACTAGAACACGAGGACACTCTTGGAAGAATTATTCGAGACACGGTAAACATCGTGCATATCAAACCCAAACACTCGAGGACGAGTATCTTAGGAAAGGAGGGGGGAGAAATAGACGTGGACACAAGCCCACCTCTACAACCAACCAAACCCCTACAACCTACCATACCTCAAAATTTTTCCAAAAACGAATCCTCCGAAGCAGCATCCGCAAAAGAACCACCCACCGGAACTTCAACTCCCGCAGAGGATCCAAAACCACAAAACAAAAAGAAAAAATTAAAACTGAAAACAAAAAATTCATCGTTGGAATCTGCCGCTAAAAACAAGGCAGAAATAAAAAGCAAAAACAACGATGGAATTTCACCAAAAATACTCACTATCGAGACCATCCATATGATTGAAGACGAAAAACCACGTGTCCAGCACATGGAATCATCAAGATCAACGTCCTCAATCATAAACATAAACAAAATAGTAGCGGTAACCGCTACCCACGCCTTCAGACATAAAAATCACGTGGCCACTCGGAAGCACCCAGCCAGACCCCCGAAAGAGCTGCCACCGAAGGAACGGCCCCAACTGGACCACCAATGCTCCAAAAGAGACTCTTCTCCGAGATGGCACCGCTCTCCGCCACGTCACCACAGCCACCACCATCAAGGTCATCGGGAGTTCCACCGTCGGCCACAAGACCTCCGCCATCAACTCAAGGCTAGGACCAAAATAGGCCACCCGGCAGCCCGCCCACTGATGGAGGTACCCGTACCAAAACCCGAACCGATGCCGACACCTCCGCCCACGAAGACCACTACCACCACGCCGTCACCTGTCTCCACTGAGAGGGAATATTTCCTCTCCCAACAGAAAAAGATGACAGACCTTGTTTTGGACTTCGCTAGGCGAGGGTGGAATCCTCGCAAGACATTGGGGATCCCTCCCCTTGAGGACCGACCACCTATATCGGCGAAGAGTCAGAAGAAGAAGCCCAGACAACGTGCTCGAGATATGGCCCGAGCAACCCTGTTTCGGGCCCAACGTGCCCAGTCGTTTGGAGATGCGGGGACCGCGCCTCCTGCTTCCATCACCAATCTCCAGGGCCACATTGACGGATGGGTCGTCGCCTGTTGGAACGAACTACTGCCGTGATATGCGCCTTCTCCCAACCACCTATTCGGGACGATAGATTCTCTCGCAAGAAACTGCTCGCGAGCCACATATAAAAAAAAAAATAATAAATAAAAAAAAAAAAAAAAAGAAGAAAAAGAAAAGAAGTGCTTGTTGTTGTGTTGTCCCTACTGTGTTCTTCGTTTTATCCGCGAGAGACTACTCACGAATCTTTCATTCATATTCATTTTTTTATTTTACCCCGTTGGGTTTTTTTGTTCCAATTGTTATTGTTTTTTTTTATCGTTCGGGAAATATTGGTGGTTGCGTTCATATTGTTCTATTACCCCGCTGGGTTTTGTTTACTTGGGTTTTGGCGTTTTGTTTCTTGGTTGCCCCGTTGGGTTTCCTTTTCGTTTTTTTTCCCCTCGTTCCGGGGATAATCATTTCCTTTTTTTTTCTTGTAATGTTATCTTTGACTTGTTGAAGGGATGGTTGATGCGAACTGCATCAACCTCTCTTTCAACATGAATGTACTCATTAGTGACATGCCGAACCACTGGACCACTTCCCTAGAACTGCAGTGGTGGCATACCTCCCGGCTCTGAAGCACGAGGACGTGCTTCACGCCAAGTTGGGGGGTATGTGACACCCTGTATTTCGCCGTTTTGTCCCTCCCCTAGCCTGGGGGTCTCTGGGGACGTAGGGGACGGATTTCCGCCCCTTCCTTCTCCTCTTGGAGACCCCAAAGCTTCAAGACTCATTCAGGTTCCGGTATCGGCGGATGGATACCCGTCGATGCACGGTCCCCAGGGCATGTGTACCCCTGAAAAGGTGTACACAGGCCCTGGGTATAAAAGACCGTGTTTCGATAGTTTCTGGGTCCATTCTTTGATATCGAAACATGAAATAATTCATCAATGGTCCAGTGGCGAAAGCACGCCACAGTAACTCTTTCTCTGTTGTTCATGTGTTAATGGTTGGTCATGAATAAATAAGTATCGACGAACCTATCATCCGTCTCGCCTGTCTAATGATTCTTTTCAGCTACAGTGACGAAATCAAGAAATATCTACGAGAACGACCCCAGCACCAGTAGGACTCAGGTTGTATAACACAAACGATCTCTTAACAACAAGCGGTACCCGCTCGAGTTAAGAGATTCTACAACTGAGCCCCGTAACAAAAGCTCGACATTGTTACAAAACATTACAAAGCATCCCACGTTCTAAGTCAATCAACGCCAAACGCCATTACGTTTTCTTGTGTTACATCCAAAAATTGAAGTAGATTTTTAGCTGAGCAAATCGTTCGAATCAAGATTGAAGTGGATTTCTGACTTAGCAGAAAAACTGAGAAACTGAGATTGAAGTGCAGTAAAAATTAGATCGAATGAACAAAATTCGCTGCACTTCCAATCAATTTTTTTTTGGATAGACAAACCAGAAATGATCGTCTGTACCCAGCCTAAGTCAACTTAAAATTACCAGTAGAATTATTTACAAGAGATTTTTTTTTTATTGAAGCAGCATAAGTGGTCTCAACCACGCTCTAAACCACCAATCAGAACGCTTGATAAAAGATAGCGCGATGCGGCTCATTTAAATAATCTAACCAGTAATCTTGATTTGAAATAAGCTCATACTGCAAGTACTGCATAAAAATAAATGTAATCTCATGAATGCTTTTATGGTAAAAACAGTGAAATTCGGATTTTGCAATGTGTTTGTACCCTCTATGTGTTTCGTGCGTGTGTGGGTTGTGTGTATGGATAATGTATATTGTAACAAGCAATTTCAAATGCTTAGAAACCCATTTGGATTCTGTCAAAACACACAACACACCATCAGATCTAATGTACAATACATGTATATATGTACAAAAGCCACAAAACAGACATCAAAAAAAAGAGAAAAGAAACTGATAAAAAAAAGGTGTCTTAACAAAAAAAATAAAATTCTAAAAACAAACGTTTGTTCTTCTAGTTTCTTTTTTTTTCCTTCTTCTTTCCTTTCCTTTCTTCCTGTACTTCTTTTGTTTCCTTTTATCCAATTTATTTGTTATACATTTGGAAGTTTGAAATATGAGATAGGAACAGAATTGCGCTTTTTCATTATTTATTCATTTTTTTCTCTTTCTTTGTTTCCATCACTTTTTCAAAGTGTGAGTTTTTTTCTTTATTTTCTTATTCTTTTCAATCTCAATCATTGTTAAAAAGAGTTCACCTATTTATTATGATCTTCATTTATCACAATTGTCACAATGAGGAAACATTTAGAAAACAAAGGGGTTCAAAGGAAAAATATAGACATTTGTTGCTTAGATTTCTCTATTAGCTGGTAGGTAAGGTACCCATCGTAGGTACACGTGGGTCGGAGTGACAACTCGAAAAAAATAGTAGAGATTTTTGTGCAAACAGACTCGTATTTCTGGTCATTTGTACCTAGGAGATCATTCGACAGTGGAATTTGTTTCCAGAGATTGCTGTTCATGGGGAGTGTTATGATTTGGAAAATTCTTAGGTTTACTTATTAAGCAATGCATATTATTTTGATGCTCCATCTGAAAATATTTTTCTAGAATGATTCTAAGGGAAGAATCACACATGCTGAAAAATCAGCAGAAATTAGAAACAGAAATAAAAAATAAAAAATATTTCTATGTCGGCTGCAGACCACAGTTTGAGAAACACTGCTATAGGCTTTTTGATGCTTTTCACCTCGTAGATGAGTTTTTAACCTGTTTGTGTTCAAAAAATTACTTTTGCAAGGGTCCCCCCCATTAATGATCCCATAGAGCTCCAAGCCCCTAGGATTCAGCCTACTTAGCCTACTGGATGATCTGGCCCTGCAAGAACGGCCTGAAAGAGAAAAAGTGCTTGATTCAAGCGAAGCGCTCGATTTACTCACACTTAATCCCATATTAAATCCAACATTCAGCTTTAATTCCTCAAATCCTCGAATCCCGCGAATCTTGAAAAATATTTGAGATTCGAAAACTCAAATCTTTGCTCTTTTTTCGTCTTTCGAATCTTTAGAAATACTAACCTAAAAAAAAAACTGTTAAAAACTTTGGTAAAATTAGTTTTAACTACACTGACGTCCAATAGAAGCGCATTCACTAAAAAAAACCCGGCGATTGTAGCAATTTCGGTGGTACCTGGATCACCAATATCAGCTTGTTGCGACGACCAATTGAGTGCCACACTTGTTTTTTTATTATTAATAATTTCATATTTAATATTATTTAACTTATTTGTATTTTCTTAATGAATAATATAGGATTCTTATATGAGAGATTCGAGATAAGGGAGATTCGAAGGATTCGTCCCACCTCTAGTTTTTATGAATCATGTTTTTATGAAGCAAAAGGCTTATTTTAAAAGCAACTTCGAGACATTTAAAAGTAGAAGAGTAAAAACAGACGCGGAATAGATAATTTTCAAGATGATACAAATATTTTCATGATATACTTTAAAAAATGCGGACTTTTACTTTTCATCCCTAAGTTATTGAACAAAAATGGCAAAACTTCGGCCATTTCAAACTGCGATAAAATGTTTATTTTTAAAGCTATCTTAACAATTAAACTTTGGGTAGAAATGAAATTGTGCAGATCGCATTGAACAACACTACACGCGGGGTACAAGCATGAGGCGACTAATTAACTGCCAAATTGAACAAACGCTAAACAGAATAATTGCTAAAAATTTCAGCATTTATTCATTTTCGTGCTTATTCACTTTTTATATATTAAGGAATCAAGTTATCCTTGAAAAGATCTCGGAACATTTTAGACTCTATGAAGAGTCGTTCACTATATTGCGCAACAACTCTAGAGCTTAGAGGCTAAATTGGTAACAATTTATGATGGTTTTAGTAAGATGGAGTTTTGGCAGTTATTTAGTTTGGCGCTTGTTCAATTTGGCGCTATATACGCACCACCTACAGATGGTATTCCTGCCCGCGGCTCCCTAAAGATCCTGATCCCTCCACCTTAATTATTGATTATAGAAAATATATAAAATCTTCATCTCTATATATAGGCCTATAAGTAACCATTCATTTGAAAACTAATCCCTAGTTTTAATCCAAATTTGATTGATAGCTAGAGGATTAACCATTTGAAATGGGTTTTAGTTGTGAACTATTCATTAGTATTAAGTTCAATAATTAGGCAAAACGTGTTACAATTCCGCTCCCACCTCAAATAAATAAACCCCCTTAGGCCTACATGTTTTAAACAACATCGGAAGAACCTAATTTTAACAAATTAACACACACACAAATATATGTATGTTCAACCACGGAATTCATAACAAGCATTCTTTAACATAAAGAAGCTAATTACAGCTATTTTTATAGCCGAATAATATTGCCTCCATATACTATGTAATATGCATCATTTAATATGCATACAAGTGTTAAATAATAAAGCAGAACTGCAGAAAAAAAAAAGATCCGCATCAATAAATATAGAATCCAGTGAAAGAGAACCAAAAATAGAAACTTTTGAATAGATAATGCCATCTGGTGTGGCGGAAAAAAATAACTGAATTGCATTTTTTAAACCACAAAAAAATGAATAAATAATAGGCAAGTGTGTTCAGCACAATACAATCGTTTGCCCCGCCCTTTTATGAGGAACAGTAACTTCTAATTGGTTTATTTGGTCTGACATCACATGCCCCGCCCTTTTCAATTTCTTTCGGTTACTCTTTCATAAAGAGAAAGCTCGAATCTTTCCCCGTTCGTGTAAAGGTTAAAAAGTGCATATTTGCTTTCTGTGGCTTTAAAGAGCACTAAGCTTTGCATTGTTTTTGTATAGCTTTTCAAATTACTGCATAATATGTGCGTTTTAATTTGTCTTTAAAAAGCAAACTACTGCTGCTTGGTTTCTTCAGTTTCCATTTGATTTGACATATGAAGCAGAATATAGCCTTAAAAATCAAAACGAACCAAACGAAAAGGCAGGTCAGATGGTTATACCGTAACCGTAGCAGCTATTTAGCTGCTAACCTAACCATCTTTCGAGCAGGCTTGGATGGTGGATTTTTAACTCAATACTTTAAGTTTTAAAGCAAAATCAAGCAGCAGCTTTAAAGCCACAAAAGGCGGCTGTGCAGTTTAACCTTAGACTATTACTCTACTGGACTGGCAACTCCCTATCTTCTAGATGTTAAAGCGTTAAAAGCATGTTCATAGGCAAAATAAGGCAAAGTGACGCAGCTCCGCCTGGTGGCATTATTTTAAAAGAAAATCGTTGGATAGATTTTTTTTTTTTTTTGCAAACGGAAAGACATTGGGGGTGAATCATGTATTGTATGGTAAATTTTAGTTTTTTCACGTTTCACTGGATTTTCCAATCTTAATTCTATTCTAGGAATCCAGTAAAATGCGGATAAAAAAGTAAAATGAATTTCCATATGTGATATTCTGCCGTGAATTTGTGTAAATCTTAGTGAATCTCGTAAATGATTTTTTTTTAATGTCGGCCCAGTTGTCGTTTCGTCTCCTAAGCAAAAAATGGTTGGAAAACGTTGTTGTTACAGTGTTTGTGACTCGCGTTTTCCTGATAATAGACCACAACCAAAACAGGTAACATTTTACAAATTACCTAATCCTAAAAAGGAACCCTTAAAATGTGGAAGGTGGGTTGCTGCTTGCAGCAGAAAAAATTTTACAATAGCTAATGTGAAGTCATTTACATACGTTTGTGGGCTACATTTTGTTGGTGAAAACGGACCCACGCGTGAAAATCCTGACCCTTTACCAGCAAGTTATTCACTGTAATTCTTCATCGACCATACTTTTTATAATATATATAAAAAATCCACCCTATATAACTACAAAATAAACTCGTCCAAAGTTTTGCTTTGACAGTAATGTTCATATACCATAGTCCCGCTAGAGGGACACACTTCAAAAACGACGTCACGACGATTGAAAACTGTCCAGCACAAAATTTCGGGAGTTGCCAGTCCAGTAGAGTAATAGTCTAAGGTTTAACCTTACTATTTCAATTGTGGTGCAACTGAGAATAATTTTAACTCTAAGTAGCGGTGGCGCCATCTATCGGCCACACTTAGCTATAAAACAAGAATAACCCATATGCAGAGCTTGATGAAGACTAGATCAATTTGATCACAGGTTGTTAGAATTAGGTGACAACTTCAGTTGGCTCCACCCTTGTTATATGACGACTGGCAACTTCTAATTGGCTGGTTAAGAAGTCTGACGTTGAAAAGGGGCGGAGCATGTGACGTCAGACTACATAACCGGCCAATTAGAAGTCGCCAGTCAACCCGTATTAGATCTTGACCTTAATTCATTTTAACTTTTGTTGAAGTCATAATTCAAAACAATGAAAAGTTATGGAAAACGCAAACCTAAAACAAGTGTTACCTAAAGATTTATGGACTAACTTTTCTAACAAAATTCTAAAACAAATTTATCACAAGTCGCACAAAACAAATCGATCGTAAAAAAATGACCGTTGTCGCATTCCTTTACAAGCAGCAATATATCTCCCGCCAAATCTAAAAACCGTTCACATCTCAACTTTCAGACATAAATTTATCACACTCTCTTGATTGTCGCACACCATCTACAGGAAAAAGATCGAAATCACAACAGTCTCATTATATAGCAAACAACACAAATCAGAATAGTTTCCAATTACGTACAAATTACATTAGACAATAATTCCTTATATATTTGCCACACTTTCAATTTCTCCTTTCGCTGTTTCTGAAACATAATAACTCAAAAGAGTTCTAATATCGCTGTGAAAGTTGTGAAATTTTGTTTTCATGTTTAAAATTTATGCTAAATGGGTTTTTTTGTTTATTTGTTTTACTAAATTTATTTGCAAAAGAAAAACCCGTTAGCATCAATTTTACACATGAAAACAAAATTTCACAACAGTAAATAAGACAACGCAAAAAAAAAAAAAATTACCTGCGAAAAATCGAAACAGGTAGCAAACGAAAGAACTGCAACAGTGCTGCCATTTTATAAAATAAGTAAATTGGCATCACTGTCAAATATAGAAAACGTCATTTTAAAAAAATTTCAACTTATTTTGAATATTAAATGAGTCTCGTGATGAAATACCGAATGCGATTGGTTACTAGTGATGTCATTTATCGAAAATCATTAATAATCGCAGCGAGAACGCAGACTATAATACGCAAACAAGACGTCATTATACTGTACCTAGAATTCAGCATTTAAGTGTACGAAGATGGTGTCATTCACAGTCGAATGTAACCGAGAAGCCATGTTAGATCACCCCATTCACTCACATGATGTTTCAATCAAATATTTACAGCGTTATTATCTGCGCGCGCCCACTCACGGCTTTCTCCCTTTTACTACACTAGACACCACGTGGTTCCATTGCTTCTGTTGTTGTTTTTTGTTGTCTTGTTAACTTGTCAGCAACAAAAAAGACAAATCAATGGCTACAGTACGCAAAATTAAGGCTATTATGATCGATTTAAGTGGGACATTACACGTCGAAGACAGTCCAATTTCAGGAGCAGTTCAAGCGTTACGAAGGTAAGCTAAAAGCTGATCAATACCGAACATTAAAGAGCAGGGAAGGGTAAATGTGGTTCTTCGATTGGCGTCCACGTTAACATTAACTTGAAATCTTCAGTTAAGAACCACATACGCCCTACCTCCATATTCTATCCGCTTCAAATCACTCTAAATACCACTTAATAACCGTAAAAACTGTTTGACACAGATTGAGAAACAGCAATCTTCGTGTTCGATTTGTCACAAACACTACAAAAGAGTCGAAACGTTTACTGTACGATCGTTTGACAAGAATGGGATTTGACGTAAGATTGGATGAGATGTTTACTTCATTGACTGCTGCGCGCCACCTAGTGCAAAAAATGGGAATCAGACCGTTTTTCATGCTAGCAGACGACGCTATGGAAGATTTCGAAGGTGACCAGATACAGAAGCAAGAAAAAAATCGTTATTAATTCGAATAAAATCTCTA
This sequence comes from Brachycybe producta, assembly GCA_036925085.1. Lineage (NCBI taxonomy): Eukaryota > Metazoa > Arthropoda > Diplopoda > Playtdesmida > Andrognathidae > Brachycybe > Brachycybe producta. Next base: position 788,356 of record JAUPFP010000023.1, read on the forward strand.
TTTCTTGATTATTTTTTTGCAGGAATTTCAACTAATGAACCAAATGCTGTAGTTGTTGGACTGGCGCCAAATCAATTTAATTACGAGCGGCTTAATCAAGCATTTCAGTGCGAAGTTCAAAAGAATCTTTTAAAAATATGTAAATTAAATTAATCATTTTTTTTCCGTTTGTTTTGCAGGTTAGTAATGAATGGAGCGCCTCTTATTGCAATTAATAAGAGTAGGTATTATAAGCGCAAGGATGGACTGGCCTTGGGTACGGGACCTTTCGTCGCAGCCCTCGAATATGCAACTGATAGAAAGGCAACGGTGGTCGGAAAACCAGATTCTGGATTTTTTCTCACGGGACTAGAATCGTTAAACTGTTTAGCAAGTGAAGCAATCATGATTGGAGACGTAAGAAGCATAAACTTCGAACTCTGGTTATTTTGTCTTCCAGCAAACAAAATTAAGAGAAACCCAGAATTCCACAATCAGCTGATTATAAAACATCTAAAATAAAAAAAAACTGCTAGAAGAAGATAAAATACAAGTTTTATTTTGTGTATTTAGGATGTCCGAGATGATGTATTGGGAGCGCAAACTGCAGGAATGATCGGAATGTTAGTAAAGACTGGAAAATACAGAGATGGAGACGAAACAAAAACGGATCCGAGACCGAATTTTGTCTTCAAAGATTTTTCTGAAGCCGTCGATTTCATTTTAAACACCTATTCGTAATTATTAATTAATTATAACCTGTTATTTAACTTATGGAAAATAGTTTTTTGTAGAATGTTAAAAAAATTAACTATGATTTATTTTTTGTTACTAAATAAAATTCAAATTATATTATTATTGGTGAACTTCTGTTATTTTTTTTTAGTTTATTTTAAGGTCATGATGTAGGCCTACTTTTAGTTTTGGATGAAATATTACACATGTTTACTAAGGTTTTTGCAAGAAATGAAAATGATATCTATGCCTTTATTTCTTATGTGCAATACATGACGCAAATGTTAGGCCAATTCAGAGTGGGCGTGGTTTAGTTGTTACAATGCAACTTCGAAAATTCATTGCACATTAACCGGAAGTGCGGGAATGGAAATGTTGGGTGCAATACATTCCCAGTGACGTCTGCAAGACAAGAATGTCAATTAAAACCGGTTGAGGTGTTTCTATAGATGCTCATTAGTCTAATAATTAAATTAAACTTTTCGTGCACAATATGTAAAAAAAAATCAAATTAAAAAAACTATTTTTATCACACACACACACACACCCTGAAATGGTTGTTATTGCATTACCCCGATTTCACATTTATTGTATATAAAAAAAGCGATATGTGACATAAATAGGAAGAAGAAATTTCTAAAATCTGTTCAGGTATCTGATAGGATCGAATATCATGTAAAACTGGCTGAGATCACGGAATCTCTTAGCAGTAACCGATTGGAACTAGACCAGTGTTTCTAGAACTGTGGTCCGTGGCAGTGTGCAAGGTGGTCGGCATATGGGAAAATAAGAGAACAAAAAGGTTTTACACTCCATCTGTACGAACGCTAGTCTGCTAACCGCCACCGTCCATTAATATGAAGCGAACTCAATGTGTCCCATTACTGGTTTAAGGCGACTTGCGGCAGGGCATGCACATTGGACCTTTTTAAGGTGGGTGGTCCGCGTGTGCATCGACAACCTAATCCAGTGGTTCGCCAATGGAAACATTTTGAGAAACATTGAACTAGACCTTTAACCATACAAAGAAGTCATACATTTTTTAAAAGATTAGTCCCGAATATAATTCTTGTTGCTATGTTACCAAAATGTACATTTAATTTCTTACAAATGAAAAGCACAGATTATAAAAGAATAATAGAAAGAATACTAAAAATAATAGAGTTAGGATATTAAAATGAAAAAGTCTGCTAAGTCATCTCTTTTGTAGATATAATCACAACTTGGAATCATAATTGAAAGAAAATAAATGAAACTACAGTGATAGACTTGCAATAATACTTAACTATATAATTATGGCATATATATTATAAAATAACTGGAAATATTCTTCAGTTCTTGGAAAATAAATAAGTTACATGTTTATCAAATATTATATATATACTAGTGGAGTAACCCGTCATAAAAGACGGGAGCAAAATTCACAGGCAATTGTGCCCAGCATTAGAATTTCTTTTCCTCCGCCCTTTTATGCCGTCAGACCAAGTAACAAACCCAACAACACATTTCATAAAAGGGCGGAGCAAAAAAAAATTCTAGTTTAATTTTGCTACTATTATCCCCTCCCCTTTTTATATTTGAAAGAGAAAATGAGCGTTTCATTTTCTCCGGTGTACGCACGCGCGTCGTTTTTTCTTTTTTTTATTCCTTTCATTTCAATTTCCGTCACCCCTCCCACTTTTCTCTCTCCCCCTCTACACTTTCCAACCTTTTCCCCTAACCAATATAATATCATGGGGTTCTTGGATGGGATGGGTGCAACATATAGTTGACCTTGAGAAAAAAAAAAGCTGTTCATTTCTTCATTTAAATTTATATAAATTCCGACGTGGTTCAAGGGTTAAAACTTTACTCACATGAAAAAAACAGACCTGGCTTAATATATATATATATATAATATTTTAAGTCCCGTCTATCGTTCTTTCCCTGTATCACGCTGTGCAAACAAGGACAAAAACGCGTAAGTACGTCGGAATTTATATAAATTTTAAATGAACCGCTTTTTTTCTCAAGGTCAACATTATGTTGCACTCTCCCCATCCAAGAACCCCATGATATTAAATTGGAGCGGGGGTGGGAGAAAAGGTTAGAAACGACGCGCATGCGCACATCAGAGAAAATGAAACGCTCATTTTCTCTTTCAAATATAAAAAGGGGAGGGGATAATAGTAGCAAAATTAAACTAGAATTTATCACGGGCAACTGTGCCCAGCATTAGAATTTCTTTTGCTCAGCCCTTTTATGAACGTCATCAATTTCTAATTGGTTTGTTACTTGGTCTGACGTCATAAAAGGGCGGAGGAAAAGAAATTCTAATGCTGGGCACAACTGCCTGTGAATTTGGCTCTCGTTATTTATGACGGGTTACCCCACTAGTATTAAATAATAAAATACCATTAACGACAAATTGTAGTATATAATACACAAAATATACATTAACGGTGTTAACCCCTTTTTGAGTACACGATATCATCCAAGTGTCATAATTTATGTGCAATAATAATTTAATAAAAATGCATAAAACGCACAATTTGCAAGATCTGTAATATTTTACATAAAGTCAAATAATTTAACTTCTTTCTTTAAAAAAACACTTTGCAAAAAAGTCACAAAATGGTTTTAAAAATTACGTATTACATTTTTTTTGAAAATTCTAAAACAATAGAAAACAAACTAAGTCTGCTTTATTTATATAAAAAAAAGTCTAGAAATAAATTGTACAGCGGAGTTTAATATTCGATATATTCAAAATTACATTATTTGCAACCCACTGTTTAGTGAAAATAATTTTAAAATTAACACAAATGTTTATTTCTAAGAAATCAGCATTTATTTACGAAAATATTTTTAGCACGTTTTGTGCTCGTATTTTCTAACAAACAATACATTTTCTTTAATTTTGCTAATACAAAATGTGATTTTAATTTGAACTTTTCTAAAGACGTCAAAATACAATAGGTCTAATTATATAATTTAATATTCTAACGTCAACAATTGATACACGATCAAGTCTTAAAATAGAAGGAAATTTTATTCAACTTTCGACATTATGCCCACCCCCTCATTTTTCGTTGACTTGTAAGAAGAAATTTATCGTAAATCGAGCTGATGATTGCTTAATTATAGGAGAATAATGAAATTCCTACGCAACCAGATAATTATCATTAAGGAAGTTTATTATCAATAGTGTCTTAGCACTTTCTTTTGTTTAATGAACCCTGTTAATAACGTCATTAGGTAGACTAAAATAGGTATTTTTAACTTGACTTTTAAAATAAATAATAGAGCAACTAATGAAATTCACATCTAAATTAAAATGTTTAAGACATTTACTTAAGATTGAATCTGCCCCTTACATAAGGCAATCACTGCTAACATGGAACAAGATTTCCAGGTTTTAGAAAATTTATTACAATTTAATACGAGCGTAATTCTTCCAAAAATTCTCTCTATGTTTTTAGTTAAAATGAAATAAAAGCAACTTGCTTCTTTTTTTGGATCCTTTTTTAATAGCGTATTTGAATTACAAACTTTTTTATTATATTTTTTTAGTCTTTTTTTTAATAAAAGTGTTCGATATTTTAATCTACATATATTTTCTCAGCTGAGAATAAACCTTTAAAACGTTTTAATTTGCACAAGAAATCAAATTGTAAATGCAAAGTAACAGTAAAAAGCAGAACAAAAATGCCAAAGGCTACCATCATATACGCCTACTTGAAAATACATTAAAGTACACTAGTAAACCCGTCATGCAACTTGCATGAAATGAAAATAACTATTCGCTTAAACAAAGTGTTGTACACTGGATTAGAAACGAGGACCTACTATAGAAAATAACCGAAATTTTGAAGCATATGATATACTGTTTATAAACTGTTTAGACGCCATAATAGGGTACCTTTATATTATAAAGTAAATCCCAGCATGTGTGCTTCATTATTTTACTTAAGATTTCTGTTCATGTTTTTTACGTTTTTACGTTGACTTTGACGATTTTTTTGAGACAATTGGGCACTTTTTTCAGGTAAACCATTTGTAAACTTTTAATTTAGTATGTACAGTATATTATACTAAAGTCTGTTTTACACAGGCGCAATTGAAATCCCCCTACGCCTATTAATATAGTAGATTGTATAATTGTTAAAAATCAAAGTGTTTTCGAGTTCGAATTTGTAAATTTAATCAATATTGACTTTAGTCATGGAAACAAAAACAGAAGAAAAAAATTGGTAATGTTTTTTCTGTTTTGTTTCTAAATGTCAAATATCCGAGTCCATAAATAATAGAACAGGATATGCTTAAATAATTATTTGGACCAAGTCATGCAAAATAAATCAATTTATGAAGATACTTTTTATGTGACTGTTATTGTCAGATAACAAAAATCTGAGTGAATTTCTTCTGCACATTATGTTATTATTTAAATAAACATTCTAATCAAAAAATACTTTTTATAACACGGTCACTTACAGTACATATGGGGACAATGAAAAACAATGTCTAATTTCAACATCATAAAATAAAATTATTATTATATATATATAATATCCCACGTCTGTGTATGTATGTATGTATGTGTGTGTGTGGACTAACGCTGTGTCGGAATTTATATAAATTTAAATAAATGAACAGCTTTTTTTTTTCTCAAGGTCAACTACATGTTGCACCCTTCCCATCCAAGAACCCCATGATATTAAATTGGAAAGGGAAAAAGCATGGAAAGTGTAGAAGGGGGTGAAGAGAGAGAAATGTGGATAGGGAAAAGGTTGGAAAGTGTAGAGGGGGAGAGAAACGTGGAGGGAAGAAAAAAGTAGGAGGGGTGACTCAAATTGAACTGAAAGGAGTAAAAAAGGAACAAACAACGCGCATGCGCACACCAGAAAAGGTTGGAAAGTGTGGATGGGGAGAGAAAAAAGTGGGAGGGGTGACGAAAATTGAAATGAAAGAAGTAAAAAAAGGAAAAAACGACGCACATGCGCACAATTGCCTGTGAATTTTGCTCCCGTCATTTATGACGGGTTACCCCACTAGTATTATATATATAATATCCCAGGTCTGTGTATGTATGTGTGTGTGTGTGGAGTAACAACTGTACAAAACCCTTGAAGCACGTCGGAATTTATATAAATTTAAATAAATGAAGAAATGAACCGCTTTTTTTTCTCAACGTCAACTATATGTTGCACACTCCCCATCCAAGAACCCCATTGATATTAAATTGGAGAGGGGAAAAGGTTGGAAAGGGTAGAGGGAGAAGAGAGACAGAAACGTGGAGGGAGAAAAAAGTGGGAGGGGGTGACTGAAATTGAAATGAAAAGAGTAAAAAAGGAACAAACGACGCGCATGCGCACAACTGCCTGTGAATTTTGCTCCCGTCATTTATGACGGGTTACCCCACTAGTATTATATATATAATATCCCAGGTCTGTGTATGTATGTGTGTGTGTGGAGTAACAACTGTACAAAACCCTTGAAGCACGTCGGAATTTATATAAATTTAAATAAATGAAGAAATGAACCGCTTTTTTTTTTCTCAAGGTCAACTATATGTTGCACACTCCCCATGATATTAAATTGGAAAGGGGAAAAGGTTGGAAAGAGTAGGGTGGGGGGAGAAAGGTAAAAAGGGGGAAGGGGTGACAGAAATTGAAATGAAAGAAGTAAAAAAAGGAACAAACAATGTGCATGCGCACACCAGAGAAAATGAAAAACACATTTTCTCTTTCAAATATAAAAAGGGGAGGGGATAATAGTAGCAAAATTAAACTACAGTTTATCACAGGCAATTGTGCCCAGCATCAGAATTTCTTTTTGCTTCTAATGCTGGGCACAATTGCCTGTGAATTTTGCTCCCGTCATTTATGATGGGTTACCCCTCTAGTTCATAAATAAAAGCTTTGAAATCATAGATATCTTGTGTTAGCCCCTTAAGTTAGAAAATCAGTTATTCTGTATAAATATGAAGTCAATCTAAAAGAAACCATAAATTCGGTAGTAAATCTGCAACAATTATTAGCATTGAAGGCAATGTGCAAAATGTATAAAAAAACAACCATCAAATTTAAATATTTAAATTATGCAGATTTAGTACGAATCTGGTAGTTTTGCACATTTACTAGTGTATTTCTGGAATGACTGATATTTCATTTTGAGGTATGTAAAATATATAGAGTGCAGAATTGTCTTAGAAATAAATTGTAAACACTAATGAAGATTTAAACTAACTTTACTTGTAAAATCTAATCTAAGCCATACAAGACAATATTTGCAATAATAATTAGAAATACAAACTATAGGTACTGATTAATTTAACAGAGCTCTAACTCAACTTTGCCATAAACAAATACGTATAAACCTATATATAATAATATTCATAGTCCACCTTACCAAATGAAGTCAACTGAATGTGATTTATAAATTAAGTAGAATTAAATTAACAGCTTTAAGTTAATATATTTAAATGCACCGTCATTAGTAAGACCAACATCTTTAGATTTTGAACTTAAATTTGAATTATTACTCTGAAAGTAGCCCAAAAGGGCCTGTGGCAGAAAGAGAATTTATTCCAACTGCCTACAAAATAGATTACCATAACATTCCTTCACGTAAATGTAAAATTAAGTTAAAGATCAGCATAAATAGAGCCTACATACATGCTTTTATAAAACTTAAAACTCCCACGAATCTCCTAATATATATATTTTTTCATTCATAACATTCTCAGGAAGTAAATTTCATTCCGATTTCAAATAAAAATAAATATAACAAAAATACAACTAATGAAATAAATAGCTGAAACAATAAAGTAACCACTTTTGTGCCCCGTTGAGTCTACCTAAGGGGTTTTCAGTGCTTTTTAGATAATTTAAACATTTTTCGATTTTAGACCATTTTTTTAAAAAAAAGAAAGGCTTATGGAATATATTTTAGAATTTTATAAATTCAAGAATCATGGTACTTTTTAAAGCTATTTTTTTACTTCCGAATTAGCAAAAACAAAAGTTTTTTTCAGTTTAAGAACCTTTTGTTGAATTATTTTTCTTATAAAAACCTTCTTTAAAAATTACATGCAATTATGCAACTTTATGCAAATTTCTTACAAATTGTGCTTGTTTTCAGAAATTATGCAATTTGTACATTTTACGCATTTTTATTTTTGTTTAAACTTAATAATTATTATTATTGAACATATAGCACTCATATGGTGTCATAGTATACACAAAAGGGGGTTGAAACAGTCATCATGTGTTTTTTCCCCCCATTTTTAATATTTTTTATTTAAACTTTTGACCTTAATCATAAGTAATAAACAAGAACATAAATTGGGCCCAAATTCGAGAAGGAAATTTAGCATTTTAAGTTCAAATTGAACCCTCTAAACAACGTTCCAACACAGAAAAACCTCATTTTACTGAATGACCACCGAAGTACACGAGTTTTCTATATTGGAATTCAACTGAGAGGATTCAGGTTGAAGTTCAAAGTGCTAAGTTTTCTTCATGAATTTTCACCCAAATAACAACAATAGATCTAAATGTATTGTACCCATATTTTTTTGCATTTCTAAGGCTCTTTCCCAAATTCACACCCTATTTGATTGTATGGTTTCTAGGGTCTTTTTTCGGAAGTAATTTCCGTATTTTGTATTCCTGGTGCTGTTTGACCAATTTTCTTTTTTTTTTTGCGTGTTTTTTTTTGCCGACACATTCGAAATTGAATGTTACCATCTGAAAATTGTTCTGGGAATAAACTTACAGCCATAACATTCGTGTATTTTTTTTTCTTCCTGACATAATATATTTTAACATATACTCCAAAAATTCTTCAATTTTTTTTACTATGGTACCTCCAACTACCCTTTAGGACAACGAAAGCTTGACAGATCAATTGGTTCTTTTTCTATAGAATCTATTGCATGTTTTGATAAGAATTTCATGTGAAAGCTATTTGAAACTAAAAAAAAATATATTTTTCTTCTGAATATTTTTTTTAGAAAATCATTTTACTGACTCATTTTTCCTTTAAAAAAAAGGCTTTTCTAGTATGATCAAAAAAATTGTTTTCCAATCAAGAAAAACGTTATTTTGCTTTTGTAAACTTATGTTTGCAAAATAAATTTGCACGTCATTTTCAGTCTGTTGTAAGCAAATATAAAAGTATTTTTTTTTTGCCAATAACAACATCAGTTTTGAAATTTGAGTTCTACCATAGCTTAAATTGAAAATATGAAATGTTATAAATCTTAAAAAAACGACTTTCAACTATAAAAATAATCAACTAGTATTAAATATTTTTTTTTAAAAAAAAATTATTAATTTTAAATTAAACTATATTTATTGACAAATTTCTATACATAACCGAAAGTAATGGTTTCTAACCTGGAATCCGCATGTTTTGGGGGGTCTGTGACGAATACGGTGGAGGGTCCAACAATGTAATGAAAAAAAATTATTATTAATTTATTAAGGCTCGGATTTTTATGCATTATCAAGCAAATGTTCCTAAATAATGTGGACCAAGATCCAATTGTGAAGTAACAATCCCGTTTAGAACTATATAGTTGACAACTGATAGTAACCCGACATCTAGCCTCTAAGCTGACTTTTTCATTAGAAAAAGTATTATTGCATGTTCTTATTAATGATGATGATGATGATTACTACACAATTGGCACTTGGGCCACACAGCAATAGCATAAAAATCTGAGCCCTATTAATTATTATTATTACTATTATTATAAAAAAAACTTGACTTTTAATAAATGTACCATACATTTCTTTTTTTTTGTTGCTGTGCAATAAATGCTCAGATTATTGATATAATCATAATAAACCTGATGTAGAAATTGATCATTTAAAATATAAATTTTATTTCTCCTTATAAGCAGATAGATTCACATGACCATTAAAATTATTTTATATAATTAATCCTAATAATCATCAATTTACCATGATCATGGTCGAACCAAATAAGTTAATAAACCCTTTTTATTTTATTTCAAAAATCAATATAAAAAATTCCAAACTAAATAAATATTAACAGATTTAGAGTTGAAGTTTACCAAAGATACACAGAGAGAAGAAAAAAAAACACAAATACAAACAAACCAACGTAATAAAGGGCAAAATATAATTTGTAAA
>JAUPFP010000023.1:803212-985712 GCA_036925085.1 Brachycybe producta
AGAAAATTTCAATATTCAGTTGAAACTATAAAACCCTTGATTAAAATATTAGCAAAAGCTAAAAAAATGTTTAAAAAATCAAGAGAAAACTTTAAAAGAAGAAATTCTTTTAGTGGGCTCACGTTTCAACCTAGTATGGGTCATCTTCAGAACAACAATCACACTATTTTACAAAGAAGAAAAAAAGTCCATATAAACAATTGTAAATCACTAATTAATAATTATAAAAATATTAATTTTAAATTTTGACAATTTATAATATAACACCATAAAGATTCAGATAAAAGCATCATTATTCATAAAGAAAAAAAAAAAGAAATATCTTAAAAATACATTGTAGTTTTTATAATAAAATTTTCATGGCACTTTGTGAAAATTATTAAATAATTTAAATTTTACATTTTTTATTACAATTTTTTGAAGATATATCCGCCAAATTAAATGGGTTATCAAATGTCGATACCATGCATTGGTTAAGTCCTGTATAAACACATATCGCGAAAGGATAAGGGAAATATAAGTTGAATTAAAATAACGTGATTGAGTAAAAAGACAAAAGAAATAATTATATATTCATTTGCCTTGTGGGTAAAACTTATGAGGAAAATGAAACTCATGTGTCAATGAGAAGTATCGATATATAAACGGTATTACCATATTAGAGGAATGTCAATGCTATATTGCAACAAGATATTATGACGTCACTTTCATTAAATAAATCTGTGAAAACGTTACGAGTGGAGCCCGCATAGGAGGACATACATCGGACACTTCTGGTGCAATAAATGGTGCGGTGTAACCTGACTCATTGTAGACTTTAGAAAGTCAAGCAAGTTTTAAAAGTCATTTCATAGACTAACACAATAAATACATTTAAAAATAGACAAATGGGTTTCAGTCAACCTCCCTCCCTCCCTCCCAAAAATGAGCTTTATTTTTTATTGCCATACTTATTATATACCTATAAAACTTTTATCATTTTAACACACACACAATCCATAAAAAATTGCAAGCAATTTTACCATAATATTTGTAAAAGATGCCGACTAAATTCTACTCTCTAGTGAATTCATGTCATTTAAGAATAATATTTCCCAAAGGTAAAAATGAAAAGAAAAAAAAGAAAACAAAACGTAAAAAGAACCAACTAAAAACTGCAATTCGTACAAAGTTGCAATATATATGTATAAATAATAATAATATTTCTTCATATTTGTCTAGCTTATTCAAGAAAAGGGAAACAAACATCAACAAAAATATGCCGTTGAAAAACAAAAAAGCTTTCCAATTATATCAGGAATACTATAATATTTGCAATAATTTTATTCATACAAATATCCAAAAAAAAAACTTTAGCTGATGCAATAAGTTGTTCATTTTTTTTACAACTTTTTGACAACAATCCTTTTATACTTAATTATTGATTTATATTGCAAAAAGGAGAAGAAGAAGAAGAAAAAAAAAACGCTCCAAGGTTCATTAAATTATTAGCACTAAAAAAATATTTAATTAGCCTTTGTAAATATGCTTAAAAGAAAATTACAATCATAAGGCTTTATTTACTAAAATGTTTACACTGTAAAGTTGCAAATTATAATCAGCCAATAGAAACTAAGAATTTTCTAAAATGGATTAACACAGTCTTATATTCTTCGGTATAAAAATAAGTAATTCCATTAATTTGATCTAATTGAGAACAAGATCTTATTACGAATTCTTCACACCTTATTGTTGTAAATATAAATATAAAATGAGAGATAGGAAGAAATAAAAGTGAAAGAGAGAGAAATTAAGAAGTTTACTAAGAAAGTTAATTACTGTAGCACTCTCAACATAAACTCACTAATTAATATAAATGTTGGTCCTTGAAAACATCTAATAAACAAAAGTTAATCCTGACATAAATATTTGATGGGCTCATAAATTTATCTATTTCCATGTTCCAACGTAAACGGATAAAGAATCCCTGCGATTAGGCAATCACTGCTAACAGGAAATTTTTTTAAGCTGATTTTAAAATGTAAACGCTCCTTCTTAACCCCTATTTATTCTTATTTTGTCTTTGAAGAGCGAAATTAAAAAGACTCATGAAAGTGTTTTATAAACTAGAAGGGCACCGTAATCCCTCAAAGGTATATTTATGTTGATATATTTTACAAAAAGCTTTTTACGCGAGTTTGAAAATTATCTAACTTGAAGAAGACTTTATTTTTTAAATTTTTGTCTATAAAAATTCATTTAAAACTTTACATTTTCACTAGTGAAACACAAAATAAGCATGAAATCAGCTTTTATAAAAAACATCTGAAAACTGTACACAAAACAAATAGGATGTTTGTGTGAATATTCTGAAATTATTTTCATAAAGATATTATCTTTAAAAAAAAACAAATACTTAGAACAGTTTGGAAACATTTTCAAAGTATTTTTGTGTATCAGCGTTTCGTGAAATATGATTTTAAAAATTACTATAAAAAAGTTTATTTTCTTTAAATATCAATTATGTAAATACTTTCAGCACATTTCATGTACTGAGAATAAATTCTAGTTTCTAACAAACTTTCATTTTTTCTTTAAGTTACTAGGACATTTAAGGGGGTTTTAAAATGTAAATGTCTTTCAACACTGATTATTCTGTTTTTCAGGTGCAAAATGAAAAAAAAAAAAAAACCTGAATGTGATGTAGAAACTAGAAGGTTGTTGAATCTCTTAAAAGCATTTTCGTGTTGATATCTTTCAAAATTGGCTTTTTATGTGGATTGGAGAAAAAAAAACTCAACTAAAACATTTTCTCGTTTCTCTTAATTTTACCTCAGAAAGACAGAATATACAAGAGTTCGAAAATCAGCTGATCATAAATCATCTAAATATGCCATTTTAATGATACAGTATATTTTATATCAATTTACCAACAGTGAAAACTCATAGTTGATAAGACACCACTAGTTTTTTTCATAAAAAATACCAATATTCAGTTTTTGATTAAATGTCAATCTAAATTACAGTGTATATTGAACAATTTACAATGTTCAAAGTTATATTCACAACTTCAAAATTGCTGTCAAATCGCTATATTTTTAGAAGAAGAAGAAAAAAAAAAGGTGAAGGTTAAATTTCAAGTTTCCATAAAACTGTCATAAACAGTTTGGACATCTCTTGCCTAACACAGTCCATAACCTCACCAAAGGAAGCTTTTTTTTTTACAATATAAAAATAACCAGTTCAGTTTCAAATCTAATTTATTCTAGAGAATACAGGTGAGCTTGACAGATATACAATTCTATGCTTTCAATGCTGGCTTAGAATCTGTCAATTTAATAATCTTTTTAGATATACAGTGTAATGAAATACTGTATAATAAAAAATAAGTATAGCCAAAAACACTAGAACTTCATGAAAGTTTCATGTAATTGATCTGCATTCAATCTTTACCTCAAATACAGTCGCCTCACTATAACTTTAAGCTTGTGACGTCAGAGAGGTTAACCAAAAATCTAGGATTGTGGCACTTTTCCGGATAAAAAGAAAATAATAGCAAACATTCTCAATAGTTTCTGGGGGAAAAAAGTTTATTAAGTACTTTTGTTAAGTGCTATTTTATCTAATTGAAAAATAATGAGAAAAATTCCTGAGGAATAAGGAACTCCAGAAATGCATAGAATTCCACCCCAAAATTTCCATTATTTCTAGAATCATTTTTTGATTACAATAAACGTGTCAATTTCGATAATGTTTTGCATTAACTTTCAGCAAGCGTAACGAGCAAAGTGCCTGAATCTAGCAAAGTTAATGTTTTTAATATTTTCCCAATTTTCTTCCTTTTTTCACAAAAATTTTATCATTTTACTTTCTTTGAATTTTTTATTATTACAAAAACGTCTGCTTTATGTTCTTTTACCTCAGCGATTTTTAAATTTTCTACAAGTTTCATCATAAAAATGGGCCCTCAATGGACAAAACTAGATGTCAAACTAAGCAGTCCATCGCAAAACTGCCCAATTGCCCGATATGCCAGTCCGGCCCTGCACAATTCTAGGTTTTTGATAAACCCATCTGACGTCACAAGCGCCAAGTTATAGTGAAGTGACTATATACACAAGTGTTATGATCGAAATACTTGTAAAAATTGGTTTAAACTATAATTATTTAAAACAATGAGTAGTTGAAAATCATAAATGTGATTAAAGTGCTAAAACTGTCTTATAAATATACCTACAGTTAAATTAAGGGAAGTCTTTGAAAAAAACAACAACGAGTATTGCAACTTGCAACTAGTGTGCAACAATGTTCAATATTACTATGACAACTAGGGACATACATTGCGGTTTCTTAAAATTACATTATTATTAACAAACTCTTCTTGATATGTTCTTGTTTACAGAGCTCACAAATAGCTTGAGGCATATAATATAGTCCTGTCTGTCACTAAATCCTCTCATTATAAGGGAAAACATAGTGTGTACTATGATGTAGACATAGTGTATTATGAGGTAGGGATATTCTCTGATATATTGAAATTATAATAAACATTAATTAAGTTCAGTCATTTTGTTATCGAAAATAAAAAATGACAACATTCAGAGCTCTTTTTTCAGGTTAAAGAGAATTTTTAGCCTTTCACCACAGTATCTTATACTTATAAAAAAAATTCAATACCAAGACATAATCCGATTGTACAAGATGGGTAAAAAGTCCCAATCCACGTAAAATTTAAACTGAACTACTCCTTGAGTAACAAATGTGGCTACAAATAGAAAAGTGTATTTTTTAATAAAAACATTGCAATGGTAAGATTATTTTTAGAACCTTGGGTTGTGAAGGCCTTCAATCGTCCATACATCATGCATGCAAAATGCATCTACTTGGCAAGAAATATATCGCATTTTCCAAGAAAAAACTTATACTTTTGTCAAGTAGCTTAACAGAATCTAATTATAACTTTTAAAACCTATGCAATATAGAACGGTAATAAGACTCATATGCCAGTCACAATGGCAAAGTACAAATTAATATATAGGATCATGTATTAAATTATATTTTTCTTGGCTTCAAATATAAATAGATATTGGTTATTAATTGTTTTTATTTTTTTCAAAAAAAACAAACAATAAAAACAGTCACAATTAAGCTTTAAATATGAAATAAAAAGCTCAAAAATTGAGCAAATTATTTTTATGAAAATAAAACTACATGTATATGTGGTAGAAATCTGAGCAGCCCAGTGTGATCTGCAGACACGGCAGTATAATCTAGAGCATGCTGTGGCAGCAATCTCCTTCGAGTATCCTGCTGCCAGTCTCTCCCCTATTTTAAACAATGGCCATAAACGCCTTCAATCAGTGATGCATCAAGGAAGTGTAAAACTAGGGACACACATGCAGAAAACGTAAAAGAAAACAGACAATTCTTCTGTTTTTAAGTGCAAGAAACAGAACAGAACCTGAGATAGAGCTTTGCTCTATCTTTTCTGTTCTTTCCTGCTTTGTTATAAATGAACCAATAAGATTGTAGCTTGCATGACATCATCAAAAAAATTTTCTAGACTCAAAGCAAACAATGCACCCAAAAGATATGTTGCAACTACTTTTTGATCACTCATCTTGATAAGCTTGTGGAAGACATGTTGTCTATGTTTCACAATAGATGGCGTGTCGCATTTCTGTTCTGCATGTGTGTTCATCACATGCAAACAGAAAAAGAAAACGAACAGAATTTCTTTTGTTGCAGTGATTTTCTTGTGAGTTTTCTGTTGTATGTTTCTGCATGTGTATCCCTCACTTTAGAAAAAAACGAAAGAAAGTTGGGAGGGAAAACACTTTTTTTTCTCCTTGACAGTAAATTAGCTAAGGTTCGGTTAAGTTAGGATCGGTTAGGCTTACCGAAAAAGAAAACAAAACGTTTTTTTTTTTCTGTAATGAAGCCTGAACTTTCTAGTAATCTTATTACATTTACAATAATTATGTATACAAATTTATTAAAAACAAAGCAAAAGTTTGAAATTCCCGCTTTTAAACCTTTATAAATTTCAATAATTACAAATATGTATAATAGATGGCTCTGACAAAATATATATTTAGTTTCCAATCAACTCCAACAGATGGCAACATAGGCCATATGCATTACATGAGATTTTTCTGATTAAAAAAGAAAATCGATATTTAGATTGACTGACATTATTGTGAGCATAGCCAGCATTACATTTTTGTGACTTTATTTCTGCAACCTGTAGTAAAAATTGCTTAGGAAGTGAACAATACTGAAATTTGTGACAGGCCATCTTGCTGAATTTAGGGCCTACATTATATAGGCCTTTAATGTTTTCCCAAACCAAACAACACAGACCTTTATCAAAGTTTACTCTTGGGTGGTACAATTAATTGTTTAACATTGAATATATCAGAAACAATAAATACTACAAAATGTGGTTATGAAAAAAAAATATAAAACGAATTGAAAAGGAAATGGCAAATTTATTGAATATTTTAAATAAATTTAAAGAAACGTTTTCCTCAGAAAAAGAAATTACAATTTAAACTCCAGTTTCTTTTTTAAAAAATCCATAACTTATTTAATTTTCTACAAATTTGTTTGATTGCTTTTGTGTAACACTTTGTATATCTTTCTAACAATCAACTGAAGCTATATTTCTATCTGAGATATTTAATTTTAAACGATTTAACTGCCTCATCACTCTTAATACTTTGGTTACAGAGGTGATAATGTCGGTTCTGTGAAATACTTTATATTACCAATAGCCACATCGTTTTCCCTTGTCCATTTTTATCCCACCATATCGGTGTTTCTTTCTTTCTTTCTTTGAGTAACGCTGTACAAACAATTGAGGCCAAGAACCTTGAAGCACGTCGGAATTCATATAAATTTAAAATAAATGAACCGCTTTTTTTCTTTCAAGGTCAAATATGTGTTGCACTCTCCCCATCCAAGAACCCCGTGATATTAAATTGGAGAGGGGAAAAGGTTGAAAAGTGTAGAGAGGGGAGAGAGAAAAGTGGGAGGGGGTGACGAAATTGGAAATGAAAGGAGTAAAAAAAGGAAAAAACGACGCGCATGCGCACAATTGCATGTGAATTTTGCTCCCGTCATTTATGACGGGTTACCCCACTAGCATTCAAATATTGAATATTCAATAATAAATAACAATATTTAGACGTATACCTGCATTGTGTTTCTTTTAGAAAAAAGTTACACTTGATACCAAATTAATTTATTACAATAATTACCAGCATTGCTTTTTATGTATAGTAAGTTAATAAGCAAACAGCAAGTATCAAAAAAGTGAATCTCTAATGAAAGTTGATTTTTTTAAATTATAATCTGGTTTATGTAAAATGCTGGACAGAAATACAAAATACATTCCAATTTAATAATATAAAATTTTGTCAAGTGCTGGGAATTCAATTTCTACCAGAAATAGATTTATACTTGATACATGTCTATTATGTATATTAAGTTACTATGTGCATAAAAAGCAATTGTGTTAATTTGAATATCATGTTCAAAAAAACTATTTTATTACACATATGAATTTTGAGCGCGATAGGATCACACAGTAAAATGGGTATATTATATTCTATAGCTTCAAAAAAACAACAACTGAAGTTATAAATCTGTTATCATCATTATGTATGGATAATGTCATTTTGTCAGAGTCAAATGACAAATGACACAAACGTGTCGTTTCATCGCCCACCGCTTTCAGTAAAGTGGGAGAAATGCCTCACATTGATATACTGTATAAAGAATCCTTCATCATTTCTATCTAAATTGACTAAAAAAAAGAGACACTTTAAGCTGTATTCCCACTTAACTTTTGTAATATTATGTAATTTGATCTTCATAAGTTTATAATCAATTATATTTTAAAATGAAACTAATGCATTGAAAGAGATGATGAAAAAATTTACTATTTTATTAAATTTGATGACATCTTCTATCTTAATAGGCTAAGGGGGGGGGGGTTTCAATCGCGCCCATACAAAAACAAACTTTGACACAATATACATACCAAAATACAGCTTTCCAACTGATCTACATGAACAAACTAGAGATAAGTCACGGAAAAAATCGCAAAACTCATAAAAAAACGTAAAAAACTGAGCATCCACGTTTCCATTAAAAAATGAACGAAAAACGAAAAAAAAAAAAACGAAAACATTAAGCACAGGCTAGCGTTTACTTTGCATTATACAGATGAACCATTATGGCGTCTAAACACTATGCATATTAAATGATATTATAGTCTTAGATGCCATGTGTGTACACTTAATAGTTTCAAAATCTTACCTCCTTCTATACAGGTATTTACCATGTGTATAGAAAGAAATACTAACCCAGGATAGAACTCTACTTAAGTTATAATATCTTTTCCTTTCGTGCAAGTTGCACGACGGATTTACTAGTTATTATTTTATATTAATTGACGTATAGAAATTTTAATTGCGCCATACAAAAACATACTTTCCCATAATGCAAACGCAACAATAAAGGTTTCCCACTGTAGCCCCTGGAATAAGTATGCAAAAGTTCCAGGAAAATCGCCAAAGTTACTAAAAACGTAAAACAAACCCCACCCCAACCCATACATTTTTACATAACACAAAAAAAGACCTACACATGTGTTAAATATGGTATGAACATAGGCTAGGGTGTCCCAAAAAGTCGATTAAAAATTAAAATTAAGAATCCGTGAATGTATACCCACTGAAAAGTTTCGTTATTTATAGATAGTAACATCATTAAAATGTATGATAATTTGAACAATATTTAGAGGTCCCGCAAGGTCTCGAAGTTAGTAAATTTTTGGCCAAATTGGTAATTTTTTCAAAATTATTATTTTAATTTCAATTTCATTTAAATTTCATTTTATTTACATTTAAACTTGTTTTTAATTTAATTTCAATATATGTTAAATGATTATTAATATTTTACTGCTCAACATCAGCTATAGTAGGGCCTACTGTCAAAAAGTACCATTCATCGCCACCTTCAACTCCACCATCGCGAAGCAGCAGAGCAAATCAAACACAGCTAAGATGCAACTAAGTAAGTTGTGTGGTAAGTAGTTGTGTAAGTTGTGAAGTAACGTGATAGCTGTGTCATGACAGTGTGACGTCTACTTCACAGATATCATTGAGTCAACAACAGTGTTGCCTCTTTCCCTCCAGAAGTCAAATTTCTCCTACAAAGTGGATATTTCCCTACAAGTGGTCACACAAAAACTATTACTATCGCGACAGTACTATCAACTATCTAGTCAAACGAGATAGTGTGATAGTGCTATAGCGGCAGTGCGATAGTGACTATCATGTGGTCTTTACGATAATAGTTCTCGCGATAGTTGCTTTCATGACAGCAACTATCGCGACAACTATCATCGTGAAAACGGTCCTTTACTTATGGTTCAAATATACAACTTTTTTTAACTTAATAGTAATTTTTATTTAATGCAAATTGCATGACGGATTTACTATCATTTAATATTAATAATCTTAATAAAAGACAGATAAATGATTTGTTCTTTTTGAAGTTACATACTGTCAGATCAGCCGTTATATTTCATTTTATAATAAACACCCCCCCCCCCCCCCCGCAATGTTATGTATAAATGTGTCTATCATCTTTCTAACGTACTTATGAAATCGTGAGATTAGTTTCCCTCTTAAAACAGAAAAGAAAAACAATAGTCTTTAGAATAAAATTATCCTGGTTTCTATTTCTGACCACGAAATTGTTAGACGTTTTAGTAAAAAAAATGTGAAAATGGCTGTGTTTGGAAACTAAAGCCCATTTTTTATGCAGTAAAAAAACTCAGGAAGGTGATTACTTCGCCTCCTAGACACTCCTTTAAAAGAAAAATATTTCCGGACGTGCTTGATTATGCCATTTCATTTTTAACCATGAGGCAATTGAAAGCTTTATACGTGGAAGCTATAGTGAAAACAGGACTACATTTAACAGCTTATTTACATTGTAATATATGCACTGAACGTCACAATATTCAATTATATTGACCATATATATTCTCGAGAAATCAAGTATGTGGATTATTTTGATGCTTTCTTGCGAATAATAGACAGAGCTAGCACAGTTCCAGAACATTTTTATTATTATTTAAATACAATCCACCCACATGTTGTTTCCGAAGGTAACATTTCTGATTTTCTTCCAGATAATAAATTTTTCTTTCGTTTCCGGACACAGCCAACTTATAGTAAATTTTATGCCCAAAGATGAAACCCAAGTTTTCTCTTGCCCTTTAGCCCAATAATACCTTTGAATGTCCCTGAAATTATGGTATTTACACCATGAAATTTTAAGGCTACTGTTCGGTAGTTATAACTTATCATTAGGTATATAATTAAGCAATTATCGACAGTAGCTACAACGCTAATTACCAGTTACTACCGGTTAATAGAGTCCAATTATAATATTTCATTTACAAAACAAATTAAGTTGTTTCAACTTTTAATAAAAAAGGCAACACCCTTCATTAATAGTTAGTTATCCACCACATTTTCGTATCTTCTTTGCCATCTCATAATAATTTTCAAATTTCAGATAATAACTATATAAACAATTTGAGTAATTTTTATAAATATATACCGTAAATAATTAATTATATAAAAATACATTTACAACGTATCTATTGTATTTATTTGTATCTATAAAATCTACATCTCAAATGATTCTCAATTAAAAATGATTCAAATTAAAAATCATTTCAGTATCATCTAAAAATAATTTAAGTTAGGCCCGAATGTAAGAAGAAAACTTGAAACTTCAAATTCAACTTGAACTCTCTGCAGGGGTTTATAACATAGAAAAATCTTATTGAATTAAATATTCTTGAATAAGGTTTTTTTTCACTACGTTGGAACCTTGTTCAGACAGGTTTTAATTGAAGTCGAAATGCAACGTTTTCTTCTTCAATTTGGACCTTAAACCAGATGCGAATTTAATAAGAAAACCTGAAATTTTAACTTCAACATGAATCGTCTACTGTATGTTCAGGGGTCTAACATAGAAAAATCTTATTGAATTGAATATTCTTGAATAAGGTTTTTTATGATGTTGGAACCTTGTTCAGAGGTGCTTTTATTAATTGAAGTCGAAGTGCCAAGTTTTCTTATTCAATTTGGGACTTAAATAAGTTAGTGTTTGAGATTTTTTTTTATGTTCGATTGAAA
This sequence comes from Brachycybe producta, assembly GCA_036925085.1. Lineage (NCBI taxonomy): Eukaryota > Metazoa > Arthropoda > Diplopoda > Playtdesmida > Andrognathidae > Brachycybe > Brachycybe producta. The sequence goes on from JAUPFP010000023.1 coordinate 814,420, forward strand.
TCAATTCGAACAAAAAGGGAGGAAAAAGTGAATCCGAACTAAAGGATACCATTTCTTTCAATTGTCAGGAAAATTATTGTTTTTTCAGTTTAAGAAAAAATGCGTTATCAGTTTTATCCCATTGCAATAAATAGATTCTTCATATATATATATAAATATATATATATATATATATACATATATATATATATATATATATACATATATATATATATATACATATATATATACATATATATATATATATATATATACATATATATATATATATATATATATATATATATATATATATATATATATATATATATATATATATATATATATATATATATATACATATACAGTATATTGTAACGAACCACCTTGTGGTGGATAAAATATACCAAAAAGCGGTTGGCTAAGCCGCTTATTTTATCCTGGTTCGGGAGGAAGGGAACAAATTAATCCCTTTTCCTATTCCTCACAAGTTCTTCCTTGTTGAACTTTTACAGTAAAATGGATCTTTTAGCTGTCTGCTACCCCTCGGGCTTTCGCCCGTTAAAAGCTAGTTGATCGTGCTGTCCCTTGAAGTTGCATCTAGAAGTGTTGATCCGGGTTTTCACCCGGATTGATAATTCGAGATGAAGATGATTTCAGAATTTTCGTTCTCTCCATAAGTATAAGAAATAAGACTTGGCAATTTTTAAAGTATACCATTTGTTTATTTACAATTCCATTCTAGTCTTTAAAAAGACTGTTCTCTCTGAACAAACTTGAGCATAGATTCGTTGTCTCAAGAGTGCTTCAGTGAAATGCTTTATTTACACAAAAATACATGGCCTTTTATACCCAAAAAAGAGGATACTGAGAACCATTTCTCAGTATTCTCTGATTGGGCAAAATCGAAATGAAAAACCAAACTGGCCAATCAATTTGATTGACCAGTGGTCACGAAAATATAGAAATATGATTCATCCTTTAAAAACAATAATTTTCCAAGAAAAATACAACCCCATTGACTTAATGCTACTGCTTATCAGCATGATCTTTTTGTATTAAGGGGTGGGACTGGGAGAGAAAAAGACCCAAGACCCAAGAGGTGACCCAAGACAGGATATTGGCATTGTCAGCTGAGAGAACTAGGTCAATCCTCTGTACATCAGTACAGAGGGTTGACAAAGTTCCAGGCCAATTCAAAAACAAAAACAAACGATCCACAAAAAACTAAGTGAGCCAGGAGCGCTCCTGGACTGATCGTTTCACCCCCCCCAACTAAGCATGAAGTTCGTCCCTGAACTTCACACTGGTAAGCAGCCGCATTAAGTCAAAAACAAATCCCTTTTTGACAAATTTTCACTTTGCATAACCAAAAATAAAAATATACAATTCGTACCAATAAAAACAATATCACAGGTTTCAATTTGACTCATCACAGTTGATTTGTAACCCTGAAATCCCTTAGACCCCCGAAAATCAATTTACCCCCCATCAAATTTGTATTTAAGTTCGACTAGAACATACCCAAAATACAGAAAAAATTTAAAAATAACCTATATCTTTTTCATCGATAAATATACAAAGAAAAACGTATCCACGAACTTTAAAATTAAATTTCCCTCCCAAAAACCCTGACTAATCACAACATAAATTAACGGAAGGTTAAACCCTTTTTAACCCTCCCCTAAAAAAAATGTTTCAAACGAAATTAATTTGGCCCCAAATTAAAATTTCTATTAACCCAAAATAAAACCAGATTTTAAAACCCCCAAAAGAAAACGAAAATTCAAAGTTTTAACTTTTAAAAAGAAACCCCTTTTTTTTTTCTTTTAACCCCAAAAATTAAAAATAAAAACAATTTGAAAAATTACGCTTCCTCGCTGACTCGTTCCTCTGGTTTCCTCAGCGTGGATCGGAACTGGTCCGCGCTGGTCCTTTTTCGGTCCTGGTCCTCCGTCTAGTGGTCCGGCTCGAGATGTCCCTGCTGATCTCTGGCTCCTGGTTCCGCCTCCGTTGAAAGGATGTTAAGGTCCTCCAACATCCTAAGGGGAACGACTTGTGACCGTGGGATTGCTCCCAATATGATGGACTCCATGAAGTCCAGTTGTTGAGTGGCCAGATGCGCATTCCCATCCTGCTCCTTGAGTCGATGATGAACCACGTTGCGGTGTCCTCGGCTACTGGGGATCAGGGTCGCTACCATCGAAGAGATGACCACTTCCAGGATGTTACTTGTCGACTTGTCCCAAGGCTGCGGGTAGATGAGTTGAAGCGTCCCTGGCTCGGCATTGTCATGAAGGACAACGACGGGCCAATGATCTAAAACCTGAATGATTACTGCAGTCCAGGGCCGGTCCAGTCGCGGACGGAGTCGATCTTCCTTAATGCCATCGTCACTGTGGAAGAAACCTAAATACCTGAATACATTTCTTCCCCAGCGACGCCCAAAAGACACCAAACTGTTCCTTAGGAGCCGAAATTGCTGTCGGTTGGAAAGCTTTCCATCCGACATATCCAGTCGGTCCTTTGGCCATTGTTGAGGAGGTGGTGGTGGAGAGACCTTCGGGATCGCTCCCGTGGGTGGTCCAGGCGCTGGTCGGCTTGGATGCCCGCGTTCCCCTGCGAAGATCTGGTCACGACGTTCCCTCCTCCTCTCTGTTGCACCTTGTCCTTTTCTGGCCTGTCCAGGTATGTGGGGATGGCGAAACGGCTGGATTCTGGCCGTCTCGGATCTCCTTGGTGGGTCCCTTGACTCCTCCCTCGGTCTGGTTCTTCGTTCCTCTTGAGGCTGACTTTTTGTGACGTCTCCTTGGCGTCTTGGGTCCCTTGGCCTTTCAGCAACGAATTTTTCCCTGTCGGGCCGAGCGGGATTGCTCACCGCTGGCGGATAAGCGTCTCTCCTCGGATCTACGACTTTAGAAGCAATGGAGACCCTCTCCATTGCCCCAGACAAAATTAATGGTTTGTTAGGTTGGTGCACATACCCTCTGACGACTGGTTGGTCCACCGTGACCCAGCTGTTTGAGGGGGAGACATCCCTTGGCGTTGTCCTTTTTGGTAAAGCTGTCCCAACAGCTGGCACCTTGATCGGGGACCGTCCCCTAGCCGCAAGTTCCTTATTTTGCCCCTCGATCCAATTGCGCATGGCCTTCTTGTCTGCATTCCGCTCCCCCTTGGTGCGACCGCTCCTGCGAGAGCCCCCTAGCTCTGCTGGCAGACATCCATCATGAAGACTTCCTGGTGGAGTATCCATCTCTTCCGGTGGCCTGGGAAATTGTAGAGTTGGGTCCCTGGCGGGCCCTTCATAGACGATCTCCGGCTCTGGATTGCCGCTTCGACGCTGTTCGGGAGGCGAGTGCATTAGCGGAACGAAATTAGTTAGCTCACCCTCTGGCGTCTTCCTTTTCTTCGTTTTCGAAGATCCTTTTGCTTTTTCCTTTGTGGGAGATGAAGGCACGGCATTGCTGCCGGGAGGGATCCCTGCAGCGATGATTTCGTCGTCTCCTTCCCCAAAAAGCATCCTTAACCAATCCGGCGTCATTTCGCCGGTATCCATCAATATCTCCAATTCGGATGCCTCTTCGGTCCCAGATGCTCCCTTATCTATGAATCCAGCCATCCTCTTTCTGATTATTCCCTTTTTAGACGCTGACACTTTTTTCTTTTTGAAAAAACTCGACACGCGACTATTCTTTGCAGAATCACAATTCGAAGTGGCGTCCAAAATGGCGGTTGTCTTCTCACGTGATCCTGTGGGGCTTACAAATTCAATTTCCGGCCGGAAGTGGGAGGAGCTTTTACCCAAAAAGTCTCTTCCTCCTTTTTCTCCCACCAGGCGGCGCTCCATATAGCGGCAAATTTGAATTTTGGCCTCTCCTTTACACAATTTGGACGTTAATTCATCGTTTGATGGATTTTTAACACCAAATTGTTCCTTTTTAGGAGTCGATTGAGTTTTAACGTTCTCAATCGTTGTTCCTACCCGTGTTTGCACACGGGAGGCTGTAGATGTCTCTCCTATAGAGATATTTTTGGCCTGCCCGCGTGTCTTTTTCCAGAATTCCTTTTTGGACATCCTGTCCGTGGTTTCCTTTCGTTTTTGATGACCACCCTGATCATCTTTAGTGCCACCCTGACACTTTTCCATTTTCGCATCTTCCCTATAAAGATGCTCCTTTTTAGTTCCACCCTGGAACTTTTTGTTTCGAGGCGTTTCTTCCCTATGAAGATGTTCCTCTCCTTTTTCAGGAGCAGCTACTCCTAGCTTCACTGCAACCTGTTTCCCATTAGACTGCACCATGACATCCACCTTAGATGTCTCGATGAGCCCACTTTGCAGTGACACTGTTGGTTGGCATCCCCTATAGACGCTACAACTTCTGAGGCCAGTTGCAAAGTTCCCATTTTGTTCCTTTACAGGAGCAGTTACTTCCCTTTTCACTAACTCCTGTTCCTTTACAGGAGTAGCTACTTTCCTTTTCACTGACTCCTGTTCCCTGAAGGGCTTAGTTTCGACATTTCCTTTTAATGTCTTGACGGCCCCACTTTGCAGTGGTTTCTTGAGTTGACCTCCCCCATGGATGATACGACTTTCGATTCCAACTGCAATTTCCTTTTTCGATGTCAGTTTTGTTGAGGCTATTTGTCGTGCTACAGCTTGGCTTCCTTTTTGTTTCTTTGCAGGCACCGTATGTCGGTCATTTTGGCACAGGTCTGTGGGTTCCCCTATAGATCCCTCCTGTCGAACCTCGATGCACATAACGCGTGGTTGCTCGGAGACTTCCCTTTTTTGCCGAGTTGCAGCTTGGACTCCCTGATGACTCTCCAAGTTGACTTCGATTTTTCCGTTATCCTTTTCCGTAATTGTTTCAGTTTCGGGCGTCACTACTTTGGGGCTGAGTGGCGCCCTTAGAAGTTTAAAGCCTCTTTGGTCAGATTTTCCTCATGAAAATAGTGCGTCACCCCATTGATGTCGACAGGCACCAGTCTCATACCACACGGCAGGACGTGAGTTTCGTAAACCTCGACAGTATTCGAAACTTGCGTCGCCATCGTTGCCAACGGTTCGTCGACTCTGTTTACAGGTGTCGGTGTAGCCGCAGCAACGCTCCTTCCTTGTTCCGGTTTTGTTCTAGCAGGATTTGGGCAGTCACGACCCATGTGGCCCGCCTCCCAACATCGGTAGCAGATGAGCGGCCCCTGATTTTTGTTCCAAGGAGTTCTCTGTCTGTTTTGATGTTCCTTGTCTGTCCGTTTCGGTCCTTGATTGTCAGCCTTTTCAGGCGGATTCGACACCGTGTCTTGTCCGCTTGATACCTTTGGTTAACTTTGTTGATTTGCTCGATTCGGCTGGCTTGCGCCCGCTTTGGTTGTAGTTCCAGCCGAGTTTTTGTAAATCAACTCCTTTTCATCAACGAGTTCACCTTCAGTTTGAGTGGTGAAGCGAATGAACTCGTGATACCGATCCTTTGGCGCCCCATACAGATGTTTTCGAAGTGCTGGTAGCAGACTCTTTCGGAGCGTAGCTATCAGCAAAGATTCATCATCATTTGGGTGAATCCTTCGATACATCTCTGCATATTTTTCAGCATAGACCCTGAAAGTTTCGTGGTCTTGCTGGCGCCTCTCAATCAACTCTCGATTCATGCGGACTTTTTGGTCCGGCAGGAGAAATTCGGCAATGATTCCCTCCTTCATAATCGACCAGGTGATCTCTTGTCCCTCGTAAGCAGAGCGGAAGTGTGCAAGCCATTTTATTGCACGCTTCCGTAAGAGCCCTGTGAAGTGTCTGCATCGCTGCAGGGAGTTCCAGTCATGTGCGGTAGCGATGTCTTCGAATTCTTCCACATAGAGAAGGATGTTCTCGTCGCCCTCGTATTTCGGGAATCCCTGCAGAGGATGTAACGAATTCCTCTCAGAGTATGGCGTAGGTCCCAGGTCCGGTGTCCATTTGGTAGTTTCATCCGGACCGGGCTTTCGCCCGGGTTCGATCGATTCCAATTCAGTGTTGATCGAGCCCGCTCTCTTCTCGCTTCGTTCGTCGCCCAGAATTTGACGAACCAATTCATCCTGTTTTTCCTTAGACAGTTTACCAATGATGTCGGCAATGGCGGCGTGTTCTGGCGTCTTGCTCCCATCATTGGACTGCACCTCAGGCTTGACAGCAACAGGAGGCGGTGGGAGTACTTCGGTTTCCTCCTTGGCCTCTTCCAGTTGAGTACGTTGCCTCTTCACGATCCTCTTCAACGCAGCAGTTTTCTTCTTTCGACGTCGTTCCTCCCTCAGTCTCTCGAGGTCCCTCAGATCTTTAAGTAGCTTTTGAAGACTGGTCATTTCTGACGTCGATTATTCTCTGCTGCGTGTTTTTCAACACGATTTTCATAGCTTACGGAGTAACAAGTTGTTCAACTACCCGGCGCCTCCACCAAATTTGTAACGAACCACCTTGTGGTGGATAAAATATACCAAAAAGCGGTTGGCTAAGCCGCTTATTTTATCCTGGTTCGGGAGGAAGGGAACAAATTAATCCCTTTTCCTATTCCTCACAAGTTCTTCCTTGTTGAACTTTTACAGTAAAATGGATCTTTTAGCTGTCTGCTACCCCTCGGGCTTTCGCCCGTTAAAAGCTAGTTGATCGTGCTGTCCCTTGAAGTTGCATCTAGAAGTGTTGATCCGGGTTTTCACCCGGATTGATAATTCGAGATGAAGATGATTTCAGAATTTTCGTTCTCTCCATAAGTATAAGAAATAAGACTTGGCAATTTTTAAAGTATACCATTTGTTTATTTACAATTCCATTCTAGTCTTTAAAAAGACTGTTCTCTCTGAACAAACTTGAGCATAGATTCGTTGTCTCAAGAGTGCTTCAGTGAAATGCTTTATTTACACAAAAATACATGGCCTTTTATACCCAAAAAAGAGGATACTGAGAACCATTTCTCAGTATTCTCTGATTGGGCAAAATCGAAATGAAAAACCAAACTGGCCAATCAATTTGATTGACCAGTGGTCACGAAAATATAGAAATATGATTCATCCTTTAAAAACAATAATTTTCCAAGAAAAATACAACCCCATTGACTTAATGCTACTGCTTATCAGCATGATCTTTTTGTATTAAGGGGTGGGACTGGGAGAGAAAAAGACCCAAGACCCAAGAGGTGACCCAAGACAGGATATTGGCATTGTCAGCTGAGAGAACTAGGTCAATCCTCTGTACATCAGTACAGAGGGTTGACAAAGTTCCAGGCCAATTCAAAAACAAAAACAAACGATCCACAAAAAACTAAGTGAGCCAGGAGCGCTCCTGGACTGATCGTTTCAATATATATATATACATATACAGTATATATATATATATATATATATACATATACAGTATATATATATATATATATATATATATATATATATATATATATATATATATATATATATATATATATATATATATATATATATATATATATATATATATATACACATATACAGTATATATATATATATATATATATATATATATATATATATATATATATATATATATACACATATACAGTATATATATATATATATATATATACATGTGTGTGCAGTATACTTTATTGAGATAAGAAAGAAAAAACTTCAATATACTGAATAGACGTTCCAGAAACATCAGACACACAAAAAAAAGCTAAACACAACAGCTTCTTCCTTACTTACATCAATACATTTCCAATGTAGTTTTATATTATGTCTCCCCCCCCCATATACAATTCTTCTTAACGCAAGACACACATGGGCCTCAATTCGTTTGCCACACACACTCCATCTTTTGGTTCAGTGAACACAACATATAGCTTTTTTTATATATATGAAGACCATCAAACTTTTTGTAGCCTTTTTCTTTTCCTTTAAGTTAGAAAAGAACCTTTCTTTCCACCTTTTATTTTTTTCTCTCTCTCTCTCTCTCTCTCTCTCTCTCTCTCTCTCTTGGTCTTTGACCATTATGAAAAATCGATTTTGAGAAAATCTCAAGTGACTTTTCTTTTGACAAAAAACACCTGTGCCTAAAACTTATGCCAGAAACAGATTTTGCATAGTCGGTTTTTTTTTTCTTCTTCTGGCAATTTTGCACACACGTAATGTAACATACTAGAACGTTTTACATACATAATAATAATGCGTGTCAAATGATGTATTTAGTATTTAAAGGGTTAATTTGAAGGAGTTATTCCAAACTAAGAACTATGCCAACCTTAAAAACATACATATATATATACATATATATATACAACCCCACCCCCGCCTCCCTTTATCTATTCTAAATTAGAAAAGTAGGTGAATCTACTGAAAGCGTTTTTATAATAATTTACCGGTAAACTTTTTTTTATCATAGTTAAAAAAAATGATTAAATTTCACATTTTTTGTATAAACGTTTTGTGAACATAAATTCAAATTATCCATAAACAGTAGATTTTTAAAGATGCCGTCAAATACTATTAATATCCTCAGCCTATTATTCGAGTAAAAAAAAATTTAATGAATACATGAATAGTGTTCAATTCCGCGAGCGCAGTGAGTAAAAAAATTATTTTAGAAAGTTTTTTTCCTTCAGAAATTTCGGCAAGTGTAGCGAGCCTTAAAAATAACACCACTTTTAATATGACGTAGAACAGTGGCTCAAACACAATTACTTTCTTTTAAAATATAAATTAAATACCAGAATAAAAGTAAATGGGTTTTCGAAAGGGGGCTCATCAATATTAGCGTGAAATTAACTTCCGTCATTCTTCGATTTTTTTATCAAAGTCGCTTTAAAAATAAATGTAATATTTTAAAACCTAACATTTATTTTAATCCTCAATATATTCTACACACAACTCACTGAATTTAGTACAACTTTTTCTAGTTTCTGGAGCTAATTTCATGAAAGAAATTTTCTATGTATCATTCAATTCATAATTATGTACAGTATATTCCATTCATACACTCCTATGTAATTACAGGAATGTGAATTACTTATTACAAGTACAATGCAAGTTCTTATTATGTTAACACTCCATATAGTCTTTATTGTCAAATGTATGTAAGGAAATAATTAATTAGTTGAATGTCATAAATGAGCTTTTTTTTGGTTAAAAAAATCACACACACTCCCAATGTGTTATGTGTGTTAACAGTAATTTACAAAACAATGATGTAATTCTATGATTTATTTCATTTTCACCTGGCAAACCTAATTGAACACACTCTTTGTTAAATATTAAAACCACCCAATAACAATAAAATGATAACTACCAAAGATAATTACAATTTTTGCTTATTAAATACAACAACATGAAACATTTTATGTCTAGTATATAAAGACATCTAATGCTATAAATAGTAATTATATGAGGTTTTTAAATCTCAAGGGTCAGTTTTTTTTTCTTCATAATTATGAACTATGCGTATAAAAATAATAGAAAGACAGAAGAAAAAAAGTTTCTGAATTTATTCTGACTAGTAAACCCGTCGCGCAACTTACACAAACAGAAAAAGAAGGTAACTGACTATAAGTTAAGCAATGAGTTTTATACTGGGCTATATGCAAATACTACCATGTATAGAGAATATGTTACTGTCAATCTGCGTGTTGCCTAGGCAATCTGAAAAACAGCCAACCTGCTAGTGAATCTGCAAAATTCAATACATTTTAGGTATTGAATTTTGCAGATTCACTAACAGGTTTGGTTGTTTTGCAGATCACCTAGGCAATCTGCAAATGAACTGATTCCACAGATTGACAGTAACACATACACTAGTATTTCTTGCTACATACGAGCGTACATAGTGAATGCATGTATCGAAGGAGGTAAGACTTTGAAGCAATTAAATGCACGTATAATGAAAAACGCATGGAGGCAGGGTTATATTTACGTTTTTTTATAACTTTTGTGATTTTTCCCCGGACTTTTCTCTAGTGTTTTCAGGTAGATTAGTTGGAAAAAATTAATTTGATATGTATGTTATGTTGCAGTTTGTTTTTTGTACAGGCGCAATTGAAATCCTCTACGCCTATTAATATAGAGGATAGTTATCAGAACCATCATTAGTGAACTACCTTTTATATATATACAGCGCTCGTATGTATATTATATGTAATTTGCAATTCTGTTACCAACTCATCATTCAGCTGAAATGATAAACCACAAGCCAACACAAATCACAAGCCAAAGCCATAAAACCCGCCATTAAAATGTAAATCAGATAAATAAGACCTAATTTGCTAAACCTCAACGAAGTAATTTGCATAAGGTACACACAAAAACTATATAATGACGAAGTTTATAATATTGAATAATTTAAATTTGTTCTTTTCGATATTATCTTTTTAAATAGCAACTCTTTAAAGGCCGCCGCCGCCACACACGCTCTGGTCGACCTGCACACACGTGTCCTGCGCTGGCATACCGGACAGGTTTACTGGAACGTGTGTGTGTGTGTGTTTGTGGCTGCCTTTAAGAATAAATTAAAAGTCTGCAGGTAAATAGAAAAATAACGAAACATGCAAAACATGTTAGTTTTATATTTATATCTTTATAAATGGACTTTTTTGGCGACAGATTTAAATGCATTTTTATGTAACAAGTCAAAGTTGGTCCTTTAACATCTTTGAAAATATCATCAAGAAAATCTTAACTTGTCCCTTCTTTGTTCTTTTAGCTTAAAAATTTTTAAATTTATTTTTTTAAAAAAAAACCTGAGATTAAGACTTTCTATATTTGTGTTTGCGCCTTGCAATTTTAATTTGAGTAGCATTTTCTTTCAATTATATTCAACTAATAACAAAATACCAATTAATATGCAAGTAATTTACTCAAAGGTCATTTACATATACACTGTACAGTGTACATGTATATAACCCCAACTAGCTATCTTGTAGTTATTGACTATTATTACTCTAGTACATTAGTACTTTAACAATGCAATTATGTAAGTATAGGCTTGGAACACACATGCACGAAAAACAAGCAGAAAATAGAAACAAAAATAAGAATCATTTTCAGCTATATTTTTTTTGCTTTCTTTCGCGTTCAAAAGGTTCTCGCACATTACAAAAGAAAACACTTCTAATAACATATTTGTATTTATAAAAAAAAGAATAAGGGAAGAATCACACATGCTGAATAAAATCAAACAGAATTTCACTGTGTAAGGCATTTTTAAAAAAAAGCGCATTTGTGATGTACATCTAAAAAGGTCATCCTGTATAAAGTGAATCTAAATTTCAAAGATGCTCGAGAGTCGAGATGCACATGACTCAACAAATTGCTGTAAAAAAGTGTATTGCAACGCCACAAAACACAACTTCCACTGAGTTATATTTTTTTGTCGAGCAGAAATTGCAACCAAATCTAAGGAAGACAACCTTGAAAGTTAGGGTTTGGCTACAATGATGCCATTAGGTTCTGTCTACTGCACTGTAATAAAGTTTATCGAAATAAAATTTATTGATTAGTTTGTTGACACACATGAAATCGTTAAATAACTTTTATATTTTTTAGGTTGCACTTGGCACACCACAAGATTGTGCAGCATTTTATAACAATTTTTTATTAAATAGTGTGACCCCGGTTTTAAAATTTTCAAACAAAAATGATAAGTAGAAGATATAATATTTACATAAAGACTTTTAGTCTTTTTATATACTTCTTTGCTACTGAACAAAATATATCTCAATAGTTACAATGGAATTTAACACGTGATCAAAGAAAAAAAAACCGCAAAAATGAAACCATTTCTATATTACAAAGTAGAGAAAAGAAGCTTTTAGAAGAAGAAGAAGAAGAAAAAAAAAAAAAACATTGTTGACCAGTGGTTGCCAAACCAAACATCATAAATAAGCTTATACTATGCGGTTACAAGTAATTTTTAAATTTAAAAGCAAGTAATTTTCACTCCTTCCACGTCACCAAACTTCTGTGATTGTGATTTTTGTGATTTCCAATTTAAACAAGAAATTGTTGAGCAAAAAAAAAAAAAAAAATTGGTGGGCATCCTCAGATAATCGAAATCGACCACAATGTTGACACTTTCTGTCAAATTCACATATGTCACAAACAACATACATTGTTACTAAGTTTTAAAACTCATGATGCGCATTCAAGATAAGTTCAAAAATCTCAACAGTTCGTGGTCTGAAAACACAAAAGGTTGCCTCCAGAAAAAAAAATCCTACAACAACAACAACAACATGTTCTCAGTGTATAGTGGTCAACTTGGTCCCAATGTGATGACACACACACTTAACTTTTAAACAAGAGGTCAATAACATTACAGAAGGAGAAAAAAAACATTTCTAAGTTTATCCTAAATGACATTTTTATTTCATGCAATTAGTATTAATATTAATATTACTGATGTTTCCCCCCCTCTTATATTGCAAATTACCATGGTCATTAAACCAAGTTTATTATCAAAGCACTAGTATGCAGATTTAATTTGCATTATGGGTTTTGTGTTTCTTTTTATCAGAAAACATTAAAAGTGGATTCCCATTAGTCCTACTCAAAAAAAAAATGTATTGCAAAGTGTTGTGCAATGTCACACAACACCACTTGTAGCCTGTGTCATAGAGAATAGAAAAGAGTTCTATTTAAGCAGAATTTGTTGCAAATAAGTAACCTGCAATGATGGAGAGCACTTAGAATAATGGTATTGGGTAGTGCCTATATCTTGTGATTAATCCAGGATACAAGTATCCAAATTAATTATGAGTCTCATCAGTGATTAATGACACATCAAATTGTTCAGTAGAATTTAGCGTGGACATTTTTAAGACATACTGTACATTACTGGTTGTGCAACTTTCTAGTAGTAAGTAGTACTATAGTACTTTATAAAATGGAACAGTGACTGAATCACATACAACTATGTATACAATAATTACATCTTTTGATTCTTGAAATTGTCCAAATTTCAAGTTTATTACTAAAGATTATGTTTCAAAATTTTGGTCCAACATGAAGTGAAAAACGAAACTCGTGAAAAGCTTCTTAACGTTGCTTCTCAAACACAGAATGACCAGAGTTCTATTCCATTGTTTCTTTTTCATTTGCATATTTTGCAATGGTTGCTTATAATGTACACTACAAAAATATCCAGACAGAAAGAATGTCTCTCTCAGAGAGATACAGAACACTGGTGACACAAACACACATACATACAGTATTTATTACATAAAGTCTCACAAAGTTCATAATCTACATGATAAAGCAAATGTGGTCTGTAGTTTAGTAATTACTAGCCTACAAAAGAAACATTTCAGGTCATGATGCAATGAACTATGTAAAAATAAAGCAGTTACAAAACAAGAAAACACAAAATTGCAACATTTTCTGACAAATTTATGTTTGACAAAAGTTTTGTACTTTCAGACAAGAAAATAAGACACTCATCACGAATATACATTAGAAGACCCACACGCACACACTTCCAAGTTTTATGTTTCCATAAAACGGATTAGGAACACTGACAACGTGGTAATAGAATCACTTATTCAATATTCAAAAAAGCTTGCACCATGATAATACTCAACTATACATATACTATATTGAAATGCTAAATATGAGACCTACATGTAGTAAAAAAAAAATTGAGCCCCAGCCCACACAACTTTATAGCAAGCCCAACTTACCAAGCCCTTAAAACCACAAAAGCCCAAGGGCTCACCAGACAGATGAAGCCCAAAAAGCTCATGGGCTGGGCTTTTTTAAATGCCAACCAGGCCCATGAGGCCCACAAAGCACAGGGGCTTTTGCCAGATGAGAGTCATCGGATCCAAAGCAACGCACGGGCTGGGCTTTTTCAAAATTCCACTAACACATGGGCTTAATACTGTATAGCCCAAAGTTTACAAAATTTAAGAAGAAAATCTTATTTGCTTTCCTAAAGTAGTTTACAGTATCAGCTTTTTTATGCATTAATTAATTTAAATATAACACTCTTTATGGCAAATTTTGAAACTCAACAAAAAAAAACTCACAGAATGTGATCCACATTTAAAGTGGCCTAAATGAATTAATTGGTGTCGCCAGTTGTCTGCTTAAATTATCGACATAGTAGCTTTAAAAAAAGCCATACATATTTATCAACTTTACCACTCACAATTAAAAATACTAAGTTAATCTGTATTTCCATAGACAAAAAAATCTTAGTTAACTCAGTTAAGCAAATCAGTAACATAGTTACTACTGTATTATTAATAATTGCTAAGTTAAAAGTAATGTAAAGTCAAAATTTTGATAAGAGGTGTCATGTAAAAGGGGATTTTATTTAGCATTAGCTTCAACTTAGCAATCATTAAGAAAAGTATATTTCATTTAGGAAGCAAACAAATGTCGCATTGAAATTTAATCGCCTTATACAATGTCTAAACCAACTGAAAACCAATCGTTGATAAATCTTAAAATCAACAACTAGATATGGAATAATTATTGCAATATTTTTTCTAAAAATAAATTTCAAACTTCTAAATTCAGTTCATCATGACCACCACTGAAATAAAATCTTAAAATAAACCTCATTTACAGGTCATTGGCCCTCAGAAGTACTTTAATTATAGCAATTAATTCATTACATTGACACTTTGATATCATTTGCACATTATTATTTGTTCATCATTTAAAGTGAATAACCTAATGGCATTAAAGGGTGGGTCCTCAAACTAAAAGCTTTCGGTCCCCTCTACAGAACAAATTTGTCAACAATTCCTCTCATAGATTAATTATCGTATATTTTAAGCTAAGGTGCCGCAATGCCTAAAAAGTTGATTATGTCCATTTTAACAATCATTAGTTAAAATTTATATGAGAATTTTGCTAACTAACTTCGGACAGAAATTTACAAAATGAACATCAACTTTTTTTATTTTAAAAAAAGGCGAATTTCATATTTTAAAAAAAAATCGCAGTTTGTCAAAGAAACCATTTTCACCCTTTTCTCTACTTTTGAATTCCATTTATTTAATCTAATTAGATAAAAAAAATTTAGTCGAGTTTTTGTCTGCGTGTGTGATCTAGCATTGTGTCTATTTTAAGCTATTAAAGTTGGAACACACAGATCACTTTTTGACTGCAAAATGAAGTAAAATGTGGTCGGGCTGTGGTTGGAATGTATTTTCTATAGAAACACTCAAGGTAGTCGGTTTTGGCAACAACCCGACTTCATTTTGCAGTTGAAAAGTGGCCATGCAGCTGTCTGTGTGCCAAGGGCCTTCCTTAAAAGCAAAACACTGGCATGTATGTACTTATTGTAGACCTATCTCATTTAGCAAAACATACCTTCACAAACTTAAGACGAGAGTTGGAGGTGGAGGCTAGCAATGCAGAATTCTAAGTAATGTGGTTTGAGTATGCTGGTGGTGAAAGATTTAGATTTGTCCTCAGGCGCGATGCACCATAACATTTAAGGTAGTATTTTTAATGATTGTTGAGTCAAAGATAGAGCTAAACTCATCACATTTTATATTTCTAATGGGGTTAGTTGAGGCTAAAAAAGGCTGTAGCATTTACTAAACTCAAGAGCCAAATCTCATGTTAGTAAAAAGCTAAACTGATCTTAACTTTCAGCAAAGGGATCAGCTAAGCACATTCCTAATGCTCACCTCTAAGCGCCCATTAAGAAACCATCCTTAAGGTGAAATTCCCTAAGAGCAACCGTGACCTGGTGACCAAGCGACCAGACTCGATTTAATAGTTCTATATCTGAACAGTTCCTAGCTTTGATGCGAACGCGGCCGGCAAACAATTAAGCGTGAGTGTCTGGGGTGTTTACTTTGCGACTAGACTGCTCGGAGAGCAGTCTGGTTGACGCACAACTGACAATCGCGAGACGTACAATAACGACCTGCTAGGTATCACTGCAAATCGCGGCTGCTCCTTGGGAATTCCACCTTATGTGAGTTTCACATATATTCCCATAAAGCTAGCCTTCACTTCCAACTCTCAGTCATTATTTTAGATAGGCATAGCCAAAAAAAACTAGCTATTATTTCTTATTAAAATAAGTCATAGTTGATTCTTTAGGGAAATAAAACGGAATTGTAAATTAGATAATAACTGATGACAACCAAGCAGTCAACTGTACATAAAGAGTTGAAATCATGTCAGTAAGATTTTAATGCTCTTTCCTATATATTAGGCCCTTGTGTCAAGTGACCTTTTGGCATATAAGCTCATCACTCCATCAGTCATGTCAGAAGAGAGGGAGAGAGAAAAAAGACCCTCTTTAATGAAACACCCACTATAACCTCTCACTCTCTATATATAGATGTATGTAATGTGAATGATGGCTGATTTTCTCAGAATGTCACTTTTCTCATAAAATGGCAGATTATTTCAGCCTAATATGTTTGGGGGTTTCTACGTGCGTTTGAAAATCTCTCATGACGACACCTCGAAGTTTTAAAATCGAACACATAATATCTGAAAAAAAAAACCTGCTTCTCAACTTTAATTCGTTCTATAAATTATATATGTCTCATAGCATTCAGGTTCAAATTCAATAAAAAACAACTTAGCATTTAAACTTCAACTTGAACCCTCTTAACAGGGTTAAAAGATAAATAAACACGTGTACATTTGAGCAGAAGATTTTTAATATTTTTTGGAGCACTTGCTCTGAGGATTCAAGTTGAAATTCAAGTACCAAATTTTTTTTTATTGAATTTAGACCTTTGTTCTTAAGTGTTCCTTGACAAACTGCACTATTTATGTGAAATAATGACTTTGTTGTGTTATTTTTTTAAAAAAAAGTCAATTGGAGAAATAACGAATGAGGGAGAGAGAATCCAGGTCTTAAGATTCTTTTAGATTGTGCATTGCATGTCAAGTCCACTTAAATGTCATACACATAATATCATCTAGCTAATAAATCGTATCTTGAAAACAGTTATGTAACCATTCCCAAGAGAAGAACCATTTCAAAGGCTTAGCAAATATACTAAAAAAAGGATCAGAACCACCATATTATAACAATAACAAAAATACATCAGTGGAACCCTTTATGTTAAAATTGAACCATTCTGAAAGTTTCTTTTAGACGACTTTCAACAATTTGTTGAAAATCTTTATATTTGTAAATAATCGTGTCCAACTACTCACTGTATGAACAATTTAAATAATAAATGATAATTAAGGTGGTCAAACAGAGATGTTTAGGTGTCTAAAGTGAAAATAACCTTAGCACATGCATTTTACCTATTCTTATGGAGCACTGGTTAAGGACATGCGAGATTTTTTTTAAAAAATCTCATCATGACTACTTTAATCTAGACATTTCGACTTTTTATTTCCAGAATCTCGACATTTCCAATTTTAATCTCTTATTCGGCCATGTTAATTATGCAATGTTGCGCACACCATACTCTAATAACTAAATAATTGCAAGCGTCCTCTTGTAGTTGTAGCA
This sequence comes from Brachycybe producta, assembly GCA_036925085.1. Taxonomy (NCBI): domain Eukaryota; kingdom Metazoa; phylum Arthropoda; class Diplopoda; order Playtdesmida; family Andrognathidae; genus Brachycybe; species Brachycybe producta. Next base: position 831,836 of record JAUPFP010000023.1, read on the forward strand.
GCAATAGTTTAATTATTAAAAGTCGAAATTTCGAGATTAAAGTCGAAATTTTGAGATTGAAGTCGACATGTCGAGATTTAAAAAAAATCTCGCATGTCCTTTAAAGGGCTTCGTATATTCTAGTTTTTAACTATGAATTTTTTCTGTTTTTTTTTTTTACTTGTGAAAATAGTTTATTATGTATTAGAAACATTTATGAGAGAAACGCTTCTAGCTAATTAAAAAGTAGCTACTAGATGGCGTTGAACCCAAGTTTAAAACAAATAAAAAATTCTCGGTTAATTAAACGAGTCTGAACTCAACGTGTGTTTGGTCTTTTTACACCAAACAAACGTTCCTCTCATCAGGGAATATAAATTAAGTTGCATGGTATATTTTAATAATTATTTTAAAATGTTCAAGTTTTTTTTTCGAAAAAACGAAAACTTCACCGTTTTTTTCATATTAATTCTCATGGACAAAAATGTCTAACAATTAAAATAAGACTGAACTCATTTAATGCCAACGTTTAAAATTCGATCTAATTGTATGAATTGTATATCTAGATGCAAGAGGTTGTTTTTGATTGTTTTGTTAAAAAATAACCTTTTTATAATATTTTTTTTAAAAAAAGGCAATAACAGTTTTCCAGCATTTTTAATCATTTCATAAAGCTGCCATAAAAAGTTTATTTTAAAAAATATCATCGTATAAATTCGTCTATTCACGTTCAATTACTATTCTAGTTTCAATTGAATCTTAAAATTATATATATTAAGCCAGGTCTGTGTGCGTGTGGGTGTCTGTCTGTGATAACGTTGTACAAACCTTGAAACACGTCGGAAATTATATAAATTTAAATAAATGAACCGCTTTTTTTCTCAAGGTCAACTATATGTTGCACACTCCCCATCCAAGAACCCCATGATATTAAAGTGGAGAGGGGAAACAGTTGGAAAGTGTAGAAGGGGGAGAGAGAAAAACGTGGAGGGGGAAAAAGTGTGAGGGAATTGAAATGAAAGGAGTAAAAAAAGGAAAAAACGACGCGCATGAGCACGTGTGAATTTAGCTCTAGCCAGTTAAGTTAAGTTAATTCAAACCTGAACTTTTAAACGTTTCTGCTGCACCCTCATCACTACCGTCATTACACTCAAGAACTAAGTACTAGTCTAGTTTCTAAACTAGACTAGTAGACGAAGGTGCAAAAGTATTTTCCATAAAATTTTTCAGTGAAAAATTATTTTTAAAAAAATTGTTTTAAAAAGTTTATTTTTAAAAGCTAATTAATAAAAAATACGTTCAGTTTATTTACATATTATTCTAGTTTCTAACAAATATTGAATTTTTTCTTATTATGTTACTTTAAAAATAGTCGAATAAGTAAATTTTCAACTGAACTTTTTTTTTGTCACAATGTCGTTTTACAAATCATAATTTAATTATGCAAAGAACCAGATAAAACGATGTCAAGAATCCAATAAGAAAAATCTTAATATATTTCAAAATTCTGTAAGTTATGAAGATACTGTATATATCTTCCCTACTCAGTAGCAGACGTGGTATATTAAAAAAAAGAGTTGTTTCAAACGCGTTAATTACATTTGGGATAGTAGTATAAAAATAGAGATGAAGATTTATTTTCCTAGCAGGATATTCGCAGGTGCTTTAAGGCATCATGTGAGCAAAATACCAACGTGACAATGACAGCACCTTTATATTATGTATATATATACATTATTACAGTAATAAATTGTATTCTCTCGCACTCTGTACATATATAATAAAGTATACCATGTATATTGTTTGGCAACACTGGCATTTTATTACCTTCACTCTCTATGAAATCATGTCTATGACACCAAAATTACTTTTCATTTTTTTTCTTCTTCTTCTTCATATTCTCTATAAGACAAGAATAATAATAAGTTAGGCGATATTTTCTTAGTAACTCGACTTTTGTTTTTAGTATGCCATTAATTTTTTAAGTGTCTGTGTGCACATAATCCCTTACTTGCAATCAAACTAAATACCACTAACCTTCTTGTTACCTTACTTACATCACAACACATTATAATAAAACTTCTTTTTATATTTATATACATTTTTTTTTTGCTTTGACATCGTTTCTAAAAATAACTCGTGTAAACAAACCATATTACTGAAAATAAAAAAAGATAACTTTTGTTCACACCTTGAGAGAGAGAGAGAGAGAAAAGAGAAAAAGGACTTATATGTTTGTTTAGTCCTACATTTTAATCATTCTAATGCAATCCTTTTGAGAGTGATTCAACATCAGTTTTGTTTGACAAGTTCTTTTTTTATTATTATTTTCTCTATCATGAGATTCAAAAAGGGAGAAAAAGAAAGAAGTTAGGAGGAGAAAATGTGGGGTTAAAGTCTATAAAAATGGCAAACACAACACATATACATAGGTAGTACAACAACTTGTGCAAGATTAAAGCCAAATCACATTAGCAAAAGAGCTTTTGTACAAACACTTTTTCATCTTTCCAGATGAACTACATTGCACAAACAATGATAAAAATATAATAGAAGGAAGAAGAAAAAAATAGATTTAAATTTATTTTTGTGTGTGAATAGCTAAGGTGCGTTAAGTTAGAGAAACCAAGCAATGAGTGTGCCAATGGAAAAAGTAATTAGTGATTACCATATAATATTAAATCAGAGAACAAGAAACAAATAACTTAGTCCACACCTCATGAGTTAAATGCATTTAAATAATAAACATGTTTTACACAGCCTCTATTGTACCTTGTACACACATGAGTTAAATGAATTCAAATTAAATGTGTTTAGGCGAATTATACGGAATCCAGTTAAGGACATGAACCAAATAAAAATTAACTTTATTATTAATATTTTAAATTGAAATTTACTAAATCAATATTTTGTCAATAGTTTATGTATTATATTTAAGTATTATCTCAATATTTTGGAGATAATTAACTGAATAAATTGAATTCGCTATAGTTTGTTTGCCCTTCACAGGGCTCTTTAGAACACATTTATTATTTAAATGCATTTAAAGTATTAGGTGTGTACTAGGTATTAAGAACTGGAAACATATATTCAATTCAATTCAATACGAGCAGTTTACACAATTCAGCCGCAAAGGGGAGGTAAGGATTAAAAAGCCTGATGGGGGTTAACTTATTACAGAGGAAGGGGGGGGGGGGGCGCGAAAGGCGAAGTTCGAAGATCCTCTGTAAGACGACCGAGAGCGAAAGCATTTGCCAAGAATATTTTCTTCGATCAAGAACGGAAGTTCGTTTTATCTCAAGATAAAAGAGTTATGCTGTTCTGTCTACTTGTGTGATCAGTTTCATGTGACCATGCAACTAGTTGTCAATGCTATTTTTATTACTTTAAGACATTTGTCTGAATTGCAGTGACTTTAACCATAGACACACCAAACTGGCTGCACATGATTGAACACGCACGTCGCCTCACGATCAGTTGCGTACGACCTCCCATGTTGAGTGGCGTTCTCTGTAAACTATTATGGCCTATTTTTGAATTCATCTCCTTGTTTTCTTTGAAACTCTACCATCACTAGTCGCGAATGGCGCAATCACTTTCATGAAATGATAGCAGGCGACCAATCGCATCAAACAAGTCGCGTTAACAGACTAATGGCCATAGTGTAAACAAATTTTGATTTAGTGCTGTATTTCAATACATTTCTATATAAAATGCAGTTAACTGAACTTCGTATAGTTCAACTAAGCACAATTATACCTTGTATCCTAGGTAATACGGCTCAAAATGTGCACTTTTAAGTCAAACTACTGATTTAATTACATTTCTATTAGGTAAACTTTTACTTACTTTTGTAAAATTACAAAGAGAAAAAGACTTCAAGCAATGGCAAGATGTAATTAGTATATTTGAAATCACAAAACATCAAACAAAAAGCTCAAAAGTCCATAACTGATGGCCATTTTTAATTCCATTAATTACTAGTACTAAAAATATATAACAATAAAAAATGCTCTTCTATTCATTAAACACATAAATCTCAAAAGTAATTTTCATTTGTCTTTTATAAATCTATTGTCTTCTCTTTAAGCCATAGTTCACATAAAGAGTATTAAATAGACAGAAAAGTAGTTTGGTGGCAAACTGAAATGTTCTGTAATTTTGTATGTGTGTTATTTTTAGTGCTTTAAATTCACCATTGCGAAATAATTGGTTATGTACTCAGCACAAAATTGCCGCAAGGCAGACAGACATGACTAACTAAATACAGTATGACACAATACTACTACTTATGAAGTTTTTGAACAACAACCTCAGGAAACTTTATTACAGAAAATTGTTGTGTCCAAATGACTAATACACAAGACTATTAGTTACTCCTTATAATTGAAATACAGTTGGGATTACATTCCCCATTAGAAATAAAAAAGATTTTTTCTCTCCATGTAAGTCTCTCGTCCATCTCACTCTCTCTAGATAATTGCTTCAGATATCTCGTCTCTTATAGGCATTCAGTTAGTAATGGTCACTCACAGCTAATGTTATCACACGGTAATAAAACTACACGAAATTAGGCCTACTTATTTCTAGAAGTGCACATGTGTACATCAAACTTAAGGTGGCTGGCTGACAAGTAAATTTATATAAGGTTCAAATTCAAGAAAGAAATTTGGACACACTTCTATTGTGTTGTTAAGACTGTCATTTCTGACACTTAATATGGTAATACCATATGGTAAGACCCAATCTAGTATTCAAATCCTGGACTAGCTATAGTCTATCTTCTGAGGTGGATTCAATACTGGATTAAGCTAAGTTACTGTGCCATTGAATAGGAATATAAATGGGTCTATTTTCATTAATAACACTATTAACTAACAATGTATCCTGAAAATCAGATTGAAAGTGGCCATCTGGACACAGTAGTTAGTGGCTTCAATACTGCTTCAATACCGCATTTTACTAAGGCGGTTATTTTCACGCAAGGATCACGCATCTGGAAAGACCAAATCAAATTAAATATCTATTCAGCCACCTTAAGACAAGCAGTGGTACCATAATATTAATCATAAGTCTGGCTCCAACATTATCCAAATAAATGTGACTTTTATGATAGTGTGAGTAACGTTTTTACGTGAAAACCAAACATATGCCCTCCTTGGTAAATGTAAAATATCATCTCAGCAAATTTTGTTTTGTTAAATAAAAATAAAATTATCACTGACGTATGTTTGCCATGTGACGTCTATTGTATACGTATTTTTTTAAAAATAACTTTGAAGTAGACATAATAATAGTTTGTTAGTAATCTTTGTAATTTTTGTTCAAACTTTCACCAGGTTTTTCCTCCACACCTCAAAAAAAAAAGGAGGATAGAAAATTCACAAAGAAGAATAAAGTTAGCTAGGGGTTAAGCCGGTGTTAAGTAGGATAATATCACCTTAAGAGAGCCCCCCCCCCCTTACATCAAATATAACATATATAATCATAATAAAAGCCACAACAATGTCATTTCATATAGAGTAACAAACAGTTAAATCTTCAAAGAGATTCACTGTTCAAATGTAACTGGATACTGTTATTTTGAGAGAGAGAGAGAGAGAGAGTTTTAATTCCTTCCACACCAGAGAGAGGATCAATCGATTCTTTTCAAATGTCTTTAACCTTAATCTCTCAAAATGAGAAATAGCAACAACAACACAAAAAAAATCTTTATCAAAGTAGATAGATGTTTAGAAGTGCTTTTCACCTCCTTTAGACATACATCCATTCAAGAAGGTTATCTTTAGTTGAATATATATGTTATATACGAGGTATACGTACACAAATACCAACAATAATGCTGACAAGCTAAATTCAGATATAACTAAGTTAACCATATAAAAATTGTATGTATGATGTATATATATATATATATCGCATCCATTTGGTGTAATTTATCCATTACACGAAATATATGTCTATTTCGCGCATTGTATCAGGCCAATTTATGTTCAATTCGCGAAATGGACATTTATTTCGTGAATTAGACAATTACATCAAATGGATGCGACACTTATATATATATATATATATATATATATATATATATATATATATATATATATATATATATACTTTTTAGAAAATGCAATCAATCTAAAATGGAACTTTTTTTCTATAAAAGTACATCACATAAATGTATTTATTTAAGAGAAGGGATGACTTTTCATCAAAAATGTATGAATTGGCAAATACACGCATGAAATTTAATCTTTTTTTATAGTAACTTCAAGGTTTGAGCACAATTTCTCTTGTGAGTGTATATATTGTGTTAGGCCTGATTCACACCATAGAGTAATACACATATTCAGACTTAAGTAACCAAAATAACTGAGACAATGCAATATATTAGTTAAGTTTATAGTAAACAAAGGTGCTGCAAGAAGCCAATCAGAGCGGTCACATACATACACCCACCAATTAATACCTCCAACAATTCTATAAATTGAATTTTTTTAATTGCAAGTTATGTAGGCAAGCCTATTTGCACTTTTTTTTTAAAGTGAACATTAGCTTTATCTTGCATTGCTTTTAAATTATTTCATGATGTGAATTAGGACTGAACTCTAAGTGACATTAAAAGCCTAGTGGACATTATGTAGTTATGCTTGAGTAATGCAGTAGCATTGCAAGGACATTCTCTATAGTCTACTGTGCTAGTGCAAATATATGAAATGACATGTGCAGCAGAAATCATCTTGCATTGCTTCCATATTTTTTCATGGCGTGAATAAGGCACTACACTCTTTAATACTGTAGTTGCACACATGTATTTCTATATTTTTTGTATGAATGTCTGTGCGTGTATGTGCATCTATGGATTCTATAATGCCGTAAGGCAGGTTAGGAATCCAAAAGTGTATTACACAGCCTGATACTCTGGTCAACTATACCGAGAATGCATGTGAAGATAAAGTTAAGAAAAGATGCCTTAATTCTAGTGCCAAATTAAAAAAAACTATCTAATAGAAACTGCATGTTTTCTTTCTGTGGCTTTAAAGCTAAGCTTTGCATTACTTTTTTTGTAGCTTTTCAAATGACTGTATTGTTGCATTTTAATGCATCTTTAAAAATGAAACTTGCTGCTGCTTACTTTCTATAAGCTTCCATTTGGTTGGATTTTTGAAGTAGATCATAGCGATAAAATAACAACCAACCAATCAATCAATCAATCAGATCCCAAGAAAAGAGAAAGGGCTGGTCAGCTGGTTACGATGTGATAGCTACATATGATATCACTATTTTAGCTGGCTAGAGGTTAGATTTTGACACAAATATATTGTATGCAGTAAATGACTTTGCTTTACAAGTTTGTAAAGCAAAATCAAGTAGCAGTTTTAAAGCTGCAGCAATGAGTTTATCTTTAATAACAAACTGAACAAGTGCGATACTGAAGAAACGCAAAGTTGAATAGATCTAATTGGTGCTCGAAAAGAAATAGTACCGTGGTGAGTGGGATGCACTGATGTGGTAAATAATGACAAGGCCATTTGACGAAAACTAATGGGTCTAAAATAGACCGTGAACCGCATATACTTGACCAGAGCATCACAGTCAACGTACATGTACAAGCGTAAGTGTATTTATAAATTGACAACCACAGAGATTTCAATTGTGATTCAAAGCAATGAGGAGCAAAACTTTTTCCTGAAGTTGCTACTGTTTGCATTCGAGCTTTATTTGTCCTTTCAGTTTAATACTCATAATATGAAGGTGAACAAACAATTGCATATTGCTATGACAACTTATGGTTTATATAGATTTTTATAGACACATACACAAAAGAAAAACAAAACAATGTCACCAAAGTTATGATTTGAAACATTTTTTTCCCACCACAACGTACAAATAAACCTGAAGTTTCTTCCAATCGTTTTATATTATAAACAAAAGAAAAGCAAATAGATTGGTTTTTTTTTATATAAAGCGTATTTGCCTAGGATATGCAAAACATGTATACAAATCACTCCAAAGCTTCTGCTTTACATTCAAAGTTAAGCTTGAACAGCTGTAACAATAAAACAGATGATAAAAGAAAAGGAAATCTGGCTCAATCTTAAAAATAAACCACAAATTCTAAACAAAGAACTTTTTTTTCTCTCTAAATATACAATATAACCTTCAAAAAATAACAATTGTCATAGCAAAACTTTAGATCATTGATCATACTGTATGAGTCCAAGATTATTACTTTCCAATTACACTCAACATGTAGTGCAATTGCATCTTATCAGGGATGTCATTACTGAAAGAAAAATAAGATTGTTATATGACAGTAAACGGTCATATATAGATCATAGTCTTATCGCAGTCATAAATAGAAATTATAAAATATTATTATTATGACAAATAATGTCATATGACTTCTATTGACTGGCTTTAGTACAGAATAATATGACACTCATAAAATAATAGTATACAAGCAGTGACATCTTAAGGTATGATTGTCACAATTGATGATTTTTTTCTTTCTGTAATGAGATTCTCTAAAGCCTAGTACACACTTGGATACAAAGTCGCAAGACACTAGTATCTGGTCTTGTCAGTCACTAGACTTTCTAGAAGACAATGTTCTGAAGTCACGGGGGACTGTTACGAGAGGAAATTCCCGTGTGTGTTTTTTGTTATCTCACCCAAAACGGAAAACATGTTACAATGTTGCGCAACAGACATTACGTATGGATAGTCTTGCAACAGTCACTAACCAATCCCGATACTTTGTATCCAAGTGTATATTCTTCTTAAAGTCTAGACTCTTGAGCATAAATCCAAGAAGAAGAAAAAAACCTTAGTAATTGAACTTCAATTTGAACCCTCTGAACAAGGTTCCAACATAGAACATTATTTATAGTACTCTTAAAACAGTCTTTTGCTATGTTGGAATCCTGATAAAAGAGGGTTAAAGTTGAAATTCAAGTCTGAAGAGAAAATAACACAAAAAAAAAACACAATACGGATTTTTTTTAAAAAAAAAGATATTTAATCTTCAAACAGAATATTTTATAAAATATAATATATGCTGTGTTTTGATGGTGTGGCCTAGATGTAAAGTTAAATTGGACATAACTAAATAATAAAAAAAACTGGAACAACACGCAAAAAATGAGTGAATTAATGTGGCTCTATGGTCGCGGTCATAAATTCATAATGCGCATCAAAGTCTAACTATATAAAAGCCACCATAATTAATGGCATGTGTCTAATTTCCTTGCTTTGCTTTGATTTTTTCTTCTTCTTCTTCTTCTGACCATGAAAGTCCACATTTAATTGGAATTTAACACACACACGCAGCAGCTAGATAATTTATATGCTAGTTACACAGTCAAACATTAAACAGTAAAACTACAGGTGTCCTAGGTGTGAGTTGGAAATTCTTAAATGATTACTATTGTTGTTGAAACTATATAACAAATAAATATAAAACCAATGACATATCTGTATAACAAATCTTAAAATCTATTTGTTTTTTGCTAGAAAACAATAACGAAAAAATTATCTTGCTTATTACTATAGGCAAGCTATTTATTGACTACAAATGCAAACTTAAAAATGCAATGCAGCAGTTAAGTCAAAGATTAACATAAAACAGCAATCGCAATGATTATCTTTTTTTTTGTAGTAAGATTTAGTGCAAAAAATGAGTGACATACTGCTGTGAATCTTGCAAAATATGAAGTTAAGCGTTTTCTACAAATCAGTATGCAAGAAATCACTGCAAGGGCCACAAGATTATTATGATATTGGTAACTATAATTTATTCAAGGGCACAATAGCAGCAAATCTTGTTGAAAATATTGCCAATAATAAAAAGTTTCTAATAAACAGCCTATACCTGATAATTTAAAATGTATTTAAAAATAAACATGCCCTACAGAACCCTAATACCTCGTTTCCAAAACGTAGTTAAAAAGTTAACCACAGTTAATTTTATAGCGGAAACAAACGTAAGTTACATTAACCATGGTTAAATTTCTGAACAATAGCGTGAACTCCACAGCATTGACACAATGTAGTTAACCACATTATTGAATGGTTAATTATGTTACTTCCTGTATTCAAACAAATTTAACCGACAAACAACTTGGCAAAATTGTGAGAACACATTCAATTTTTGACTGAATGAGGAGGGAAAATCTCATAAAATACACAACTGTTTAACAGGAAGTCACACAAAATCACAGGTGTTTTAAAAAATGGAAACATACAACAGTAGCGCATCTAGCTTGTTTGCAGTTAACTATAACCTTGGTTATGTAACTGCAGTTAATTTTTGTAGTCCAAACGACGTGTAAGTCTATAAGGCACGAAAGGTTGTCCATGTAATGTACATCTAGGTCTATGTGTATACTTGACCAGAGGATACTTAAAAATATCACCATAAAAACCATTTCACCTTAATATTAATTAGAAAACAAGTTCACGTTCAATAAAATATTCTAATAAATCTAAAATCTACTATTGAGCTTCCTTAATTAATTTCCAGACTTATAAAAAACACACTGTATACAATTATATGACCCTTTATCATCAATATAAGATCAGTTCTCTCTCTGTTCTCACGATAAAATATTGAAACAAAATGTAATTTCCGTAGTCACTTCCTGTCGATATTAAAAAAAAAGTCTACATATAATTTTGTCTATAATTTATGATGACATATGTAAAATATAAACGTACAAAAAGCGAAAGGATGATGACCATCAGTGTTTTGAAAATTTCTCCTCCATTTTCAAATTTCATTACTATTTTTTTTTATTTTAACCGAATCAAACTATGTACAAACTGCAAGAGCTCTCTTATGAATGATAAGATTTGTCCCCAATATTTTAAACTCAAATAAAAATATTAAATTCATAAGTAAACACCCCCCTTCCCAATTCTTAAACATGAATCGGCCAAAAAAAAGTTTTAAGAATTTGAAAGTAGAGAACGACTTTTCTTTAAACACTTTGTACATGTACAAGGTGCTCACAATGTCCATGTTTACTTTTCTCCGCCTTATAGAAATTCTTATCTTGCTTTAATATTAAGCCTGGTTTACATTAGGATCGTAAATATGGTAGTAGCTAGCTTTCTAGTGACAAAGATAGCTACTATCCTAATGTAAACCTCTGGGACAGTACTAACCACAGTACTTGGGATAGGATAGTGGAACCTATGCCCACCATCCCATTTTTCACTGGACTGCAAACTCTCTTGGATACTAGCCCCATGTAAACAGGAGGTGGAGAGAGTGGAGAAGACATGTTGCCTTTTGTTTCCTCATGGTTTTGTGCGTAAACACAACCTATCCTGGTTGTGGGATAGTCCAGTGAACGAGCTAGCTTCTAGGCCTAGTGATTACCCCATTTACTATCCTAGTGTAAACCAGGCTTTATGTTAGCACAACTCTCTATTGATCTACAAAAAATGTCAAAATATTGTGAAGTAAAAATCCCGATTAGATCAACCCAACCATTATGGGTTTTTTCAATCAAACCACTGTTTAGAGACTAGAACGCTAGTTGACAACTGACAGTAACCAGACATCTAGCTTTTAAGTAGCGTTTTTGATTGGAACAAGCATAATTGCAGTTGCTCTAATGATAATGATTACTACACAATTGGCACTTGGGCTACAAATTGAGAAATATTTACTTGACATTGCATAAAAACCCTACTTATTGCAGTCAGTCATATGCTTAATGATTGCTAACTGTGAAATAGTCAAAACTGATGCTAAACTAATAAACTGTTGATAGTAGGATAAGAAGTTGATGAGTTCAACAATAGCTCTGATAGGTCCAATATACAGTGCAATGGTATAAATATCATCAGTGGCGTAGCTAGGTATTTGGCGTTGGGAGCAAAAATCTTGACTGAGTCCCAATCCCCAAGTGGGGAGCGAGGGAAAAAAAATTTAAAAAGCGATTTATTCTAAAAAAAATTTAAGCGAGCAAAGCGAGCCATACATTTTTTAACGAATATATAATTGTAGTTCAAACACTTTATTTTCTTTTAATTTATAAAAAAAACTACCTATTAAAATATGAAATTTGACTTTTAAATGGGGGTAAGAGCTCCCTGACCAGTTTCTGCTGGCACCAGTAGTTCAAACTAACATCTAACATTATTATTCATACTTAAACTGCCAATCTCCAATTAAGTTCTTTTTTTTTAAACTGAAATACATTTTTTGGATGCCTTAATTACTAATTAATTAAAGCTGAAGGCACCCCCCTTTCAGAGACCAGCTCGAGAAGCAAACTTCTCCCCATAACTACGCCATATAATACCACATATTACAATATATATTTTTTTTTAAAAAGGAGGCTAATTGAAACTAGTACTAAAGTAGTTTTAAATCTTCATACAAGTTTCAAGCAAAAGTGTAGTTAATGAACAGTTAAAACTAAATACCTATTTGTAGTAGTTTGTAGTTCAAGTTAAACTACTAATTAAAAGTAGGCCTAGTTTGTCCTTATCAATGGTTTTAATCTATTATTTAAATTTATGAAAAAAATAAAATTAAAGAGAGCAAAAAAAAGTTAGATGTTGCCATACATTTTTTCTAAGTGAGTAACAAGACATTATGAGCACTCTGTATAAAACACACTATTGAATGAGCACCAGACAGAGACTGTGATGTATGTAGTAGTTGAAGTAGTAGTAGTAGTAGTGGTGGTGGTGTTGCAAGAAGAACTACTAAACTTACATCTAAGCAAGCAAACTCACAGAGACAGATACAGACACATGCACAGTAATAATGTTCATGAACCAACCGGTCCGAAGGCATGCAAACTGCCAATGCATGCACGCTTTTGTTTTTGTCTTCTGCAGCTTCAAAACTCTAAACTTCAATTGCTCACAAGTAAAAGTGTAGTGGTAAACCTCGTAAAGCAAACACTTCATATTTGTTGGAGACTGTTCTTCGGAATCAATGTTACTACTTATAAAAGCTTGAAAGTGTTTTACAGTAGGAACAGCAGCACAGGAGCATCATCATAAAATCAGCTGGAACACAGTTGAATAAGATGTAAGGCAACAGAAAAAAATTCCCGACCAACGAGAACCAACCAACAGACTTTGGCTGCGACGGCTTCCAATATGTTTTAAGCGTGGCAACGTGCTCTCCAACGGGTTAAAATAGATAGTAGAGAAAAAAAGCTAACGCAGAAGAAGAGTGTGTGTGATTGAGTGAGTTTAGTCTAGTCATAGTAAAACGTTTTCACAAGTTATTTTTATCGAGAGTTTGGTGTTGAGTGGTTGTGTGTGTGTGTGTGTGCGTAATGCTGATCAGCGCAATGACAAATTTAATAATGGGTGGACGTAGTAGTTGTGCCAGATGTAAGAAAAGGAGAATATTAGTGACCACTACTAAACATGTGGAGATGGTGGTGGTTGTTATTGGTGGTAATGGATATTGTGTACTTTAAAAAAAAATACTCTCAGTATTTCTCAAGAGAAAATAAAAATAGTCAGTGCTGCAACATATATGATAAGAAAACTTCAAAATTAATCTAACTAATCTTACTTTTTTTTTTGCAAAAAATACATTACAAAGTGAGTGAACAAGATGATTTAAAAGGTAAACGACATTTTAGAAAGAAAAAAAAAACTTGATAAGTTGACTAAGCAGAAGAGAACAAAATCTTCTTCAGCAAAAACCAAACATTACTTAAGTTATTTTTTTTTAAAAATAATTGATTTATCTCTCTTTTTTGAAGCCATTTATTAAAAAATGTTTCTTATATTTAAAAAATGTGTCAGCTACAAGTAAACAGCAACAAGTTTCATTCAAACAGATTTATTTATATAGGATTTATAACGTAAATAAATCATGTTGCAATTAATGTCAAGTAGAAAAAAAAAGGTTTCAATTGTTTTATGTTAATAATTAATTAAACATAAATTGTGATTTGTGTTTGTGTTTTTGCGAATTTTAAACAACAACAACAAAAGTGACCATGTGTTTAATTAGCATGCGGTTTTTAGTGATATTAGGAATTGTGTCAAGTTTGTTGACCACCACATCAGAGTCAGTTGGTTGGACAAAATGTGACAGTGGTACTGGACACATGTCCGGTGAAAGGATTGCATATAGATACAATTTTGAAAATAATAGTAGAAGTACTACTAGTAGTAGTAGTAGTGGTAGTAGTAGTAGTAAACTTAATATCAATGTGAATAGGACGTTATTTATGGGTGTCATTCTACCTAACGACGACTCCCATCCATATTCAACAAATAAAGTTTTACCAGCCATCATGTCAGCAGTTCAATGGATTGCAATGCAAGGTGATAAAAGTCCACTTCCTAACTGGGACATTCACATTCACTATCACGATTCAAAATGTTCGTCCATTCATGGTCCACTAGCAGCATTTGACTTAAGAAGTACTGGTATGGCTCATGTTTTCTTTGGACCAGTATGTACTTATGTAATGGCACCTGTCTCTAGATACATCAGTGTCTGGAACTTACCACTGTTAACGGCCGGAGGACAAAATGACAATTTTGACATCAAAGAACCACAGTACAAATATCTAACTCGTATGAATGGATCTTATTCGCAGATCGGATTGATCTTTTTGGAAGTACTTGCCAAATTCGGTTGGAAAATTATTGGATTGTTATATCATAATTATGATGACCGAGGATTGGGTAATTCAAATTGTCATTTTACACTGGCAGCCGTTTTTTCGGCACTAGGAAAAACTCCGGCACATAAGTACTTTGATGAAACCAATCCGACAATCAACTATAAGTCGTATTTGGCCAACATTTCTCGAAGTGCTCGCAGTAAGTAGTCTAACGACTTAACACAGTATACATAAAAGTTACATTTGTAGATTTTGTGTAATTATATATATTAGAGCGAGAGACAACACTAACATTTATTTGTCCGCTCCTCATATTGTTAAGCCTTGTTTCAAGTTGTTTGTAGTGGCTTTTCATCACATTCCAACAACATCCAATTAAGGTAGAAAATAGGTTTATGCCATTTAGGGTTATTGGTTACTGGTTATGGTGCAGAAAAGTGATGAGAAACGCTTTTTTTTTTCTGAAGTAATGTCTCAAAAAAAATTTCAAGATGTATGTGCAACTAGAAGAGTTCTAAAAGATACATAGATATCTTTTTTCATTATGACATCCTTAAAAATAAAACACTTTTATGGCAGTTTTTTTTAAACAATTGTCACAAAAATGTTAAAAAAATTGATTTCAAAACTGCCATAAAAAGTTTATTTTCAAACATATTGTTATTGGAAATCTATTTTTTCTTCTAGTTTCAAATCAATATTGAAATTCCTTTATAAGATGCTTAAAAAAAAGTCTTCATCGTTTTTTTCAAACGTGATTTTGGTCAAATACATTGAGGTATATCGCAATTCTTTGCTTACTGTGTCAACGGAAAAAATAATAAGGTTAAAATAAAAGTTAAGGTGGCTGAATAGATGATAAATACAGTATGTGCATTTAATGAAGTTTTGAAGAAACAATTTTTGAAATAATTAAGTTATTTGTTAGCACGTACATTTTAAAAAAAGGAAACTTAAAAAATGTAGGCCTAATGCGTAAAACAAAAATGAAACGCTCACATTCATTTTTCCATCAAAAAAGTGAGTAAATTATAAAAAAAAAAACAGTGATATCAGTTTGCGACTTTTTTTTGTAACTTGAGGGCATGTGTTTCTCATTGCGCTAAATTATTTACATACTTGATAAATTTAAATATATGCTAATATTACTACCTGAAGCTATTGAATTCAGTATGATGAGAACGTAATTGTGCATGCAAACTCTTAAGTTCGTAAAAAATGTAAATTTACTGTGTAGGTCGTACCGATCTTGCAGTTTTCTTTAGTCTCACTTATCAAACACAAGAACTTAAAAAAGAATTGCAAGAGAAAATGCACATTTGCAGAAAAAAAAACCTACAGTAAGTACAATTAATTTGACATAATGTAAAAAAAATGTAAGGGCAAAGGGGCACTTGCCTCTTTTCTTTTCAAACTGTAATATCTTATTTTAATAGACCTATGTATATCATTTTTATATTTGAAAATAAAATAAAATTAAGTTGATATTAGAAAGGTGATGTCATTTTTATGACTCGCTTCGATCGAAAAAAAAAATTATTAGAAAAAGAACGTTTTCCAAAAAAGGTTTTTGCTCGCTGCATTCGCGAAATTGAAAATACTTTTATGTGTTGCTGCAAAAGCTGCAAGATAAAAAAAATCCTGGGGCTTAATTACAAAAAAAGTTATAAAATTGTGACAATCATATATCCTGATGTCACTGTTTCTGCACTATTGTTTTATGAGTGCCGTATTATGTCGAACATCATCAATCAATGAGTCATATGACAATATTTGTCATAATAATATTTTGCAATTTGCTTTTGTTACTGTCGCAAGGTTATAAGCTAGATATTACAATTTACTGTTATATGACAGTCTTATTGCCTTTCTGCAACGAAGCCACAATTCCAAGTAATTTCAATGAATAGTTCGGTGAAGAAAAAATGATATTTGGTCATAAGCCAAGACATCAGACTACTGAGACTCCTATAGGAGTTAGCCCATCCTCACATCATTGTCCACCGACTCCACCCTTGGCTCAAGCGAAAGAACGACAACGAAGTGAGATAGGTTTTGAAACCCGAACGGAACCACTGAACCAATCAAATGGCCAAAAAAAGGGGGTTCGGCACAATAGTTTGTTGAGTCCATAAAAAACGTTATGGACTTCATGTTAAAATAAGTAGTGAGTGTTCTGTAATCAATAAGTAATTTTCATTAAGGCAAAATCTTTTTATCTTGGGTGGCAAACACACCAAGGAGTCGTTATATGCCCGAAGGACACTTGTCCGAGAAAAACACTGACCAAACGCCAATTGACCTAATAACACCATTTGCCACTTGATGGGCTCTCATCGAGGCTTGTTACACGGCACTACTTATTCCGATGAAGTGTCGATATATATTTCTCATACTCAGGCTCCAATAACCCTTTATTTTTTATTGTCTTGTGATGTGAAGCACAAAATGAATTTAATGTGAAGCCTGCGTAGGAGACGGGATAAGTATTGTCGTGTAACATGCCTCATTAATAAATCTAATTAGATTAAGAGTTATTACATAGCTAACTTTCACATGAAAAACTTAAAAGTATTTTAGAAGCTAGAAGAGTTAATGAAATTAGTTAAAATTTTTAATTAGTGAAAAATGAAAATTGAGAATTTAAAATTGCGATAACAAATCTATTTTTAAAGATATAATAAGCATGCAAATTTCAATATGTAATTTGTTTATTTTTCTAGTTAACAAAAACCCTTTCAATTCCTTGTTAATTAATATTGCTCCTGACCTGCGGAATGAGCAGAGTTCTTTCCCATTGTTCAATTTCATTTGTATATTTTGGATTCCCGCATTAGTAAACATCTTAATTAGGGTATGCGAGAATAATATAAGGTCCTTGAGGTGTCCTAAAACCCCTTAAAAAGTTAACTAGCATTCGGTCAAGTGTTAAACTTGATATTCTGTTGAATTGTTATATTCGTGTGTCTTAATAACTGAGACCTTTGTGGTAATAAAAATTAAAAAAAAAGGAATAATTTTTGCAAATTGTGCATTTTCTGCAAATAACACTTAAATAATTACTCTGATCTTTAGTAATTATTAGCTACAATAATGAGAAGCAATAACAGAAAAAATGCATAATCAAATAATTTCAGTTGTAGAAATCCTAGCGATTTAAATCGTGTTTTTTTATTAAAATGGATGTGATTTAAGCACGATTTAAAACCAAGAATTGGTAACGCCATAAAAATCAAGTGACTTAAATCACATTCAGAAATATTTTTCGGAAATTTGCATAATTTTTTAAAAAAATATTTTTCACTTATATGAAATAATTTTATTATAAGAATATTCTTAACAGGTGAATAAACAGATTGAACACTTTGCCATGCATGAATGCAAGTAGATCATTTATTTTGTGTGTGTGTGTGTGTGTGTAGCATTAGATGGCGCCACTAGACCTCTAATAGAAATGTACAGACCCTTTTTCAACTCTGACTCAATTTCCTTAATTGCGGGTCGCTATTTCTAAACACGTGGTCTGCGTAAGTTTGTCACCTTGCATTTACGCAAGTATTTTATGGCACCCTCTTAAATCATGATTTTTAGCCACCCTTTTTACAGGCTAAGTATACATAGGTTGAGACTGGACTATGAGAAACATACCCACTTACACAAGATTTGAAAACATTAACCACCCCCTTTACAAAATTGGGGTTTTTTGGGGGATGGGGGAGGTACAAAAACCCAATTTTGTAAATTAAAAAAAAACATATGCGTATCATTTATATGCAGATTTATAATGTATAAAAACCAATAAACATAGCTCAAGATAATGATCTTGATGTTTATATATATATATATATATATATATAGATAACAATACTAAATATACATATACATATATATATATATATATATATATATATATATATATATATATATATGTAGCTAAATTATTCTCTTTTTTTTAAATATTTAATATACACTGAATATTAGTAACGTTATTGGAAATTCAGTCTAAAAAATCCAAGATAGAATATGATGAAAATCATGAAGCTACGAACGTATACGGACCTAATTGAATTTCAAATTGTTTATAACACTGTTTTCAAGCTTATATTACAATATTATAGTAACAGGCCTTTATTTTTCTAGTATATATATAAGTTTATAACACATCATTATATACAGGGTGTTCAGAAAATACAAGACAAAAATTACATTCTTAATTATTATAAAATGACTGTAATTTTGTTTTATAACTTGAAAACTATTTTCTAAAACTAATTTATAAAAAAGCCAATTTCTATTACAGTATACCTGCATATGTATTGGATGGATGAGATTAACAACAATATTATTCAACATTACAGTAGTAGCTTTAGAGCACCACCACTTTAATATTGGTTTCAATGAAATAGAAGCAACGTGCAACAACATATTCCACTTGTTTGTAAATAAAAAAAACTTTATTGTGTTGTTGGTGCCAGTGTACAGTATATATACTGTTATATAAAAGCCATTATTCTGCTTATATATGAAATAACAATAATGATAATCAGTAATGGATCCACTTTCTACACTTCTATTATAAGCAACATAAAAACGTGTATTTTATTTGAAATACATTGGCATCCCTATATTAAAATCGCAATAAATAACGTCGTCCATCAACAACACCACCACCACCCTTTATCAGCTTCTTCTATATTAGAGTTTGATATTAGTTTGAAAGAGGATAAGAGAAAATTATTAGTGGTTCACTTACTAAACTTAATGATAAGGGGCTTTTATTATGGATTTCTATGTCATAATAATGTTATAAACATAATCATTTAGAAAAGGTTTTAAGAATAAGTTCTTCAATTATGGATTTTGCATCCATCTGTGATCCTTTTTTTTTCTGCAGCAGGAACTTGTAGTTAAATATTGCAATATAATTAATTTTATACTCATGTCACGTGATTGTGAAGCCTGTAATTAATTACCAAGTGAAACTTAAAACTATAGAAGGACTTAAATTATAAGTTTTTTTGGTGGTCCATAGCTGAATGCTGAATTTGTTTATCTAGCCCAGTAAGATTCACCAAAAATAACATATACAGTAGACGTCGATTATCGAAACTAACGTCGGACATGCATAGGAACTATGCATATCAAAAGTTCATATTGTAACATCCCCGTTTCCGTAGGGTTAGTAGAGAGATCTCTACTAGCCATCTAGAAGTGTCGAATGGATGTTGATGATTAAGTCTTTCGGTCTATTGGCTCCTGTGTTGCTACTTAACCACCAGGGACACAAGGGTCGGTACCTCAGGAGACCTGTGGTAGAGAATATTGTAGAGATGTCGTCTTACACTCGGCTGCTGGAGACTTCGTTGTCCGGTGGAAACATCGGCTACGTGGCGGCTATAATTCTAAGTCCCACTCCCATAAAATGACTGAGTCCACACATTGAATTCATATGTTGAAAATGCTCTTTTATTCAATAAACAGAGAGTCCTGTAGATTGAGAGATATCGCATCGGTCCTAAGCATAAAGACGGTCTGTCCGATCTGTCTGATCTATCCGATCTGTCTTCTCAATCTACAACCTCTTGTATTTATACTCAAAATACAATACAAACATCTGATTATGATAACAAAGGCTCCAGGTGTGTCCAAGTCTCTTGGACACACTCGGACCTAGAAGTGAACTATCACTTGACAAGAAAACGAAAACATCTATAAGATGTATAAATTATAACAATACAGAAGGATCTTCGTTGATCCTTCTTCAAACGATAACAATACAATTTAATTACGAAAAGGACTTCTGTATCCTTTTCGTCACACTTGACCGGTGTTTCACTGGCCAAAAGTTCTATATCGTCAATTCTTCTAGGAATTATCCTATAAGAATTGACGATACAATTCATTTGCCGTCTTTTCCTCATCCTGTAGGGTAGGGAGGTATCGTCTGATAACCTCCCGCCCACCCCCAAGCATGAGGTGAAACCCATCGATCAAAATACTTAAAACTACAGGGTGTTTCAATACAACAACGAATTCTGACGATGAATTCGTTACACCCCCCAACTAGTTTATAAGCACGTCCCTGTGCTTCCAAAAATAAGACCTTGCAAAAATACCCATTGGTATAAAATTTAGGCATGCAGTAAAAATACAAAACGAAAAGTATAAAAATACTAGAAATGTGTTCCGAATAAATGCAAGCGTGCATAAACAAAACAAGTATGGAAATACTCAAAACGATAAACACAAGTATAAAATAGTACTTAAAAATACAAAGTCCAAGGCCTCTAGTAGTCCAAAATGGCTCATCCTTGAGCAGGATCTTCTTTGCTCCTGCGCAAGTTTCTTTCCAGAAGGATGGCGGTTTCGGCAGACCTTCGGTGACTTCGGTGACTCTTGCGTTCCTCTGCATGACTGCTGGTCTCGTCAAAAAGGATGTAGGTCCAGGAGACGTTACAGAAGCCCTAGAACTCCCAGGAGCTTCCATATTGCTCCTGGCGGTAGTCTTCGGCTCCGTTACTTTGACGTCGTCCTTGTATGTTGGCCCAGGCTCACGAGGGCGGACATCCTTCAGTTTTACTCGATTATTTGGCCCATGATGAGAGAAGCTGTGGACTTCCAACCATAATTGATTCCTCAGGCCTCTGTTGAGTCGGTTTCGTTTGACGAGAGGCCTTCGTTGCCTCCAACGCCAAACTCCGCGAACCAACAGGTCTTCTGTGAGACCTGAGTTGGCAATCTCGACTGGAAGGGCAGCCCCCTTATTTTCCATAAACCGGCCATCGTAATCGCACACGATGGTAAACCAAATTTGCATAAGTAAAACAAAACTTTTGATGCTTTCCGTAATCGAGCGATAGAAATTTTCACAATTTTCCACGATGGATGGGTGAAAACTTTTCAAAACAAAAAGATGATGAGAAATAGTGCCTGTACATGTGCTCAACACATGGGCAAAGCTGTCAGTGATGAAGAACATAAACAATAGGACCCGGATCCATAGTGGTGCGAGGCTAGTAGACATTTCACTTAATGTATCCCTCCGCCCACGTGTTTCTTCCATGCTTGGTAGCGTCATTGACCACTCCCTGTTTACTTCCTCATTTGGGACGTCATTTCCATCTGTGGCGTCACTAGCATCGATATCATCGTCCATTTTTGTTGTTTCATCGATAACTTCCGCGTTTTTCACCTCCATTTGAAATTCCATCGGCGAATTTACATCTTTTTCGTCGATTTTCATCGTTTCTTCAGGAATTTCACTGATTTCTTCAACAAATCCAATGGTTTCCATGGTAAAATTCGTCTTGTTACCATATTCTCTGGTGAATTTCATCGCATCTTCGCCAGGTAAGTATGAGAATTGCTGCTGGTTATCGTCTGCTGCCATTTTTCTTCTAATTTCGACGTTACGGTCAGAATGCTTTCGGATTGCTTTCGTAATTATCTCAATTTCTTCTTCATCCTCAGAAGATTCGATCCAAGCATTTTGGCATCTGCAGTGTCCACAACATCTCTTCTTACGCGAAGGTAGGTTCTTTTTCTTGACAAACGCTGTCATTTCTTTTTCTTTTACAGGTTCCGATTCGGATTCTTCTGGCGATGAGTTACCCATGGACTCCAGGGTGTCTCCAGTCGTTGGAACATTGGGTCCGTCCTTTTGGTAAGTCTCATATAGTGGTCTCAGGTTTGCAACGTTTACAGAGTCTTCCACTAATCTTCCAGCTCGATTCTCGTAACTCAGTCGGTATACGGTGTCCGATACTTTCGACACAATCGTATATCCCTGTCTCCATTTCGTTAAGAACTTCTTGTTCTGTCCAGGCCTGATTCGCATGTCTCGTACAAGTACTTTCTGTCCGATTTGGTACTCGTAAGGCTTCTTATGCCTTTGGTCGTAGTACTTCTTTCGACGATCATGTGCTGCTTTCAGGTTCGCCCTGGCTGTTCTTAGTTCTTCCTCTTGGCGTTCTTCCGCCTGTTGTCGAACGTCCACGAGGTTTCCTGCCTCGTTATCCACGATAACTGGTCGTTCTGGAACTAAGGTGTCTACTTTAGTTCTGGGCTCCCTCCCAAACATGAGTCTGTACGGCGTAAACTTTGTGGATGAATGTACAGATGAGTTGTACGATTCCAAAACTTCATCCAGTTTTGTAGCCCAATCAGTCTGGTTCTTCGCAGGAGTCAGATACTTTTTCATAGTCTGAATAATGCTTTTATTCGTCCTTTCGGCGAGACCATTACTTTGCGGATGGTATGCAGTTGTTGTTTCGTGCTCTATCTTGTTTATTTTCAAGAATTCTTGAGTGTTCTTCGCAACAAACGGCGTCCCTCGATCCGAAATAAGTTTCTCTGGTATCCCGAAGATTCTCTTTACGTCTTTTGCTAGGAAGTTCATTACGATTAGTGCGGTTGTGCTTTTCACTGCTTTAGCAACGCAATATCGAGTGGCGTAATCGACTGCCAACAAGATGTGCTTGTTTCCCCCAACCGACGGTACTAATGGTCCAATGAAATCCATTCCCCAGCAATCACAAGGCTTTCCAATGGGCATTTCTTGAAGGAACCCTTCAGGTTTCTCCGTACCCAACTTGTGCAATTGACAAATTTCACATGAGCGCACATATTCGAATATGTCGTGCTTCATGTTATTCCAATAAAATCTTTGCCTGGCTCGATTCCAGGTCTTAGTTTGTCCCTCATGACCAGCATCGGGCTCGTCATGGCATAATCTCATTACTTCTGGGATGAGATGTTTTGGAACCACATTCACGAGTGTGGGTACGGAACTTCCGTGAAACACACAAGCAAACAACTTGTTGTCGTAATCGCAAAACAACTTATGAAGAGGTGACTCTGGTTGGTTACGCAACTCCTCACGAATCTTCAAAATCTCTGGGTCCAATTTTTGCTCCACCTTCCAATCCCATTGTAAGGTTACATTAAAGATCACACTGTCATCTAGGTCTTCCGCTTCTGGGATGGCCTTCCAGTTAACAGGCACTCCTGCTGGATATCTCGAGAGGCAATCGGCTTCGATGTGAAGTTTCCCCTCTTTGTAGATGATTTTGTAGTCGTACTCCTGCATTAGCAGCTGCCAGCGACCAAGTCTTCCTTCCAGACGTGCTGCAGTCTTCATGTAGCATAATGCATGGTGATCCGTCACAATTGTAAAGGGCTTCTGGAACAGGTACGGCCGGAACTTGGTGACTCCATAGATTACTGCTAGGCACTCCTTATCCGTCGTACTGTAGTTCTTTTCCGCGTCCCTTAGAACTCTGGAGACACTTCCAATGATCTCCTTTCTTCGTTTATCCTCTGACTTCTGGTAAAGCATCGCTCCAATTCCGTATCCACAGGCATCAGTATGCATAAATATTGCAGCCTTCGGATCATATACGGCAACCAATGGAGATTTCGACAACATATTCTTTAGCGTGCGGAATGCATTTTCGCAGTCAACTGACCATTCGAACGGTATATCTTTACCCGTCAGGTCTGACATTGGCTTCGCTATGTTGGCAAATCCAGGTACATGCTTTCGATAATAACCCGCCAATCCAAGGAAACTTCTGATTGCGGTTACATTGTCAGGAACTGGGAAGTTCTTTATGGCGACAACCTTATCTGGATCTGGCCGAATTCCATCAGGCGAGATCAGGTGTCCCAAATACTTCACTTCTTGGAATCCAAAGAAGCATTTCACTGGATGCAACTTCAGGTTTGCTGTCCTCAGCAGGTCCAAGATAGTTCTCAATCTTTTCAAAAATTCTTCGAACGTTCTTCCAAACACTACGATGTCGTCAAGGTAGACAAGGCACGTTTCCCATTTGTGCCCGGCGAGTAGGATGTCCAATGCACGTTGCATAGTGGCAGGAGCGTTTCGGAGTCCGAAAGGCATTCTTACGAACTCGAACAATCCTCGATGAGATGTAAATGCGGTCTTCTCGATGTCGCTTTCTTCCATCTCGAACTGCCAGTATCCACTCTTCATATCCAGCGTTGCGAAGTAGCATGCTCCTCTCATGGAGTCTAATGCGTCATCAATCCTCGGTAATGGATAAGTGTCTGCCTTTGTAATCGCGTTCAACTTCCGATAATCTACACAGAAACGGTAGGAGCCATCCTTCTTCTTTACAAGGACGATGGGCGATGCATACGGCGATTTCGATGGCCTTACAACCCCAGATTTCTTCATCTCCTCTAGCGTCTCATCAATTACGATGCGTTCCCCAGGCCCGCATCTTCGTAACGTGTCTCGAACAGGTAAATTATCTCCAGTTTCGATCTTGTGTTTGGTCAAATTCGTAGCTCCCAGGTCCTTAGATGAAAAGGCGAAGATCGGTTGGAACTCCTTCAGTAGGATCATCAACTCTTCTCTTTGATCATCTGTCAGTTCAGGACCAAGTTGAATTTCTTTTTCAAAATCAACGGGTGCTTCTCCGATGTCTCTAAAGTTTTCCTCTTCGGAAACTTTGCAGGCTTGCTCTTCTTCTAGTTCTTCTAGAAGTTCGAAGTGTCCAATAGTCTCGCGGTCTCCAATCCCCACGGACTCCAGTGTGGTATTCAGGAGTTGGACTTCCAGTTGTGATGTTCCATTCCCTTGTAGCACACTGCTGGCCACAACGATGCCTTTTCTATTAAAGAGACTATCGTTCGTTTCAATCATGAGTACTTCGTTTTCCTCAATGATCCGCCCTGCAGCTACTTTGAGGTTCAAAGCCTGGCCCGGATTTAACGTAATCCTTCCTTGGGCTTTTACGCAGCTTTCCTCTCTAGCTTTTATGGCATAGGAGTTATCCAGATGGCTATTCTGAGCACATCCCTCCTCTTTTAACTCTTTGAAGAAATTCCAGGGAAGGCTACTACGCGCACTTCCTTTCTTCAGCAATTCTCGTGTTCCTTCGTAGAACATCTCATTAGCGAAGTAGATCTTGGAGGTCTTCATGGAAATGATGAGATCAAACGCAGCTCCCAGGTCTCTCCCCAGCAGTGCTTCTCGTTTTCCATCTATGATGAGCATCCTTGCCGTTACTTGCTTTCCGTTCAACTCGAACGTTGGCCACAACTGACCAAGTACCTTAATCGGTACCCCCCCTACTGCGCCTAATGCAGGTGCATTCCGGGTTGGTCCATACCGAAGTCCGTACTCTTTGGCCATTGTGCCTGACAAGATAGTGAACCCAGTTCCGCTATCCGCCAAAAATCGAACTGGTGTGCCGTCAACCTGAATGGTAATCTTGGCAACACTCTCATCGGGCGTAGTATCTCCTACCTCGATGAGTTCGCATGAGGTGAGTAGGCTGTCTACAGTGATTTCGACACTTTCGACAACAAGCCCTACTTCTCAACAAATCTCTAACTTCAACGGATTCAATAACCTCGCTGTTCGCAGGGATCCTGCTGGTATCATCTCCTCTACCGATAGCTGCGTTTACAATAGCCTTCTTGGATTTCTTAGCATCAGTTTCGGCCTTGCCCCAGGCAATAACATTGGATGTTACATCTTGAGGGATTTCCTGAGCAACATTGCTTATCCCCGGTATACATGCCGCAGAATTCTGTTGGGTTCTTCCCTCAATTCCGTCTGGCACCGCAGAATTCTGTTGGGTCTTTCCCTCAATTCTGTCTTGATGAACTCCAGTTTCCATGGCTTCCACAATTCTCTTTGCTTCCTCCAAGCTATTCGCGTAAACTACCATAGCTTTCGTAGGTGACCAGATGATGGGTTCCGGAAATATCTCCTCGATGATTTCTCCCCTTCGACCAGTATCCTTTCGCAGCTTCTTATTTTTTCGTGAATTCCGTTGTCGTTTTCCATTCGTAATGCCGACTAACAACTCCGACGATTGCTCAGGGAGTCCTTGAGTGTCCAAATCACATGGTCTCTTCGGTGCTCCAGCCTTTGGTCTAGTTGTGGCGACATTCGAAATGCCGACTAACAACTCCGACGATTGCTCAGGGAGTCCTTGAGTGTCCAAATCGCATGGTCTCTTCGGTGCTCCAGCATTCCGTCTAGTTTTAGTGACATTGGTAGCTTCGCTCACGCCCCTATTCCCCCCCAACAAAGCTTTATCCACAATGTTTCGGGAATTGGCGATCGCTGTTTCGTTTCGATTTTGTCGTTTTCCAGAGGGTTTTCCGTTCTTAAAGGGCGGTAGGCCCCTCTTTACTGCCACCCTTTCTAGTTTAAATCAGCCGGGTTTTCCTCTCGCAGGAACTTCTTCTGCCCGTTCTCGCTGACGACAAAATACTGCTGGCCATTTTTTCCAGTGGCCATTCCATGTTGAACAAGTCCAACGGTTCCATCCGCGACTACTTTCTTTGGGCAGTTTCTTGAAAAGTGACCCTTCTCGTGACAGTGGTAACACTCTACTGTGCTGAGATCTTTCAGGGTTTTACTTCCATCTTGCGTTTGCTGACCATTGTAGTTCTTCTTCTGCGGATATCTTTGGTTCCATTTACGACCTTGTTGCTGATTCGAGTTCTGGTTGGTCTTCGGTTGCGCTTGGTTATTTGAATTTGATGGAGTCGAGTTGTTCGTTGGGTCCGCTTGATCTTGAGTAACAACCGCGTAAGAACGTCCTCCGTCCATTACTGCTTGTGTCGGTTTGGCATTTTGGCGTTGGTTATTCTTCTGTGGACCCTTGGAGACCTGGGTCGTTGCTTGTTGACCCATCGTTCCTTCCGGTATCCATAACCCATCAGCCATCAAAACTTCCTCGGTATCCTTGATATATGTCGTGTACAGCTTCAGATTGCTATTCGGTGCATTCTGTGTAGCATTACGTATAATCGGATGAAGTTTCTGCCGAAATTCCACAATCCGGTATTTGTCGGTTACCCCCGGTAGCACTTTTCTACTCAAGTCAAGGTAGCGACCCAAAAACTGATTGGTGTCCTCTCCTTTTCTTTGGAGCATGGTATCCAACCTCAGCTTCAGTTGCACTAACTCGTCTCGACGTCCAAATCTTTCAATTAACTCGCTCCGTATGAAGTCCCACGTGGTTTTCCCTCTATTCTCTTTGTAGAAATTGGATAACCAACGTACTACGTCCCCTTCTACCGCTTTACGTAGGTAGTAGGTCTTGTGGACGTTGCTCCAGTCCTCCAGATCTGCGATACTCTCGTAGTCCTCCAGAAAGGTGTATACAGACGTCAATCCTTTGAAGGTCTCCAGATTCCGGAGTGGGTGAAGACTCTTGTACTTCCCATCCAGCTCCTCACAGGTCCGGTGACGATTGCAAATTGGATTTCCTTCCAGCTCTTCTACGCTGGGATCCTCACTTGTTAGGCTTTCATCCTCTAGCTGGTCCGGGTTCTCTCTCCGTAGAATAGGAGTCTCAGGTAGGCGACCTCTCTGGGTCCCTCCACTCTTCTTCAGCATGAGCGGCGTCTGGAATACATTAACCTGTCTTAGGTTTTCAGCGTGGGCCGACGAGGGCTCCCCTTCAGTGTCCAATCCAGGAATCACTGTATGACGCTGAGATTCAGCGTGGGCCGACGAGGGCTCCACTCCGGTATCCACTTCTCGGACTACCGTATGACGCTGAACTGTACTTACACCACGCCCGCTCCGGAGTAACATCGATCCTGATGGTTGCTGGGCTTCGTACCAGGCCATCAGTCTCTCCCGTCTTTCAGCACTTAGATTTTGAAGGATACCTTCAAGTGGATCTTCTCCATCCATTTGGTTTGTATCGTCCTTCTCCCGTGTCTTCGACTTCGATTTCGGTCTGCCTTTCTTTCCTTTACCACCTGGTGTAACTCCGACATCATTGGTATTCTCTACTGGATCTGTAGTGAGGTACCCCGCACCTCCACCATTTTGTAACATCCCCGTTTCCGTAGGGTTAGTAGAGAGATCTCTACTAGCCATCTAGAAGTGTCGAATGGATGTTGATGATTAAGTCTTTCGGTCTATTGGCTCCTGTGTTGCTACTTAACCACCAGGGACACAAGGGTCGGTACCTCAGGAGACCTGTGGTAGAGAATATTGTAGAGATGTCGTCTTACACTCGGCTGCTGGAGACTTCGTTGTCCGGTGGAAACATCGGCTACGTGGCGGCTATAATTCTAAGTCCCACTCCCATAAAATGACTGAGTCCACACATTGAATTCATATGTTGAAAATGCTCTTTTATTCAATAAACAGAGAGTCCTGTAGATTGAGAGATATCGCATCGGTCCTAAGCATAAAGACGGTCTGTCCGATCTGTCTGATCTATCCGATCTGTCTTCTCAATCTACAACCTCTTGTATTTATACTCAAAATACAATACAAACATCTGATTATGATAACAAAGGCTCCAGGTGTGTCCAAGTCTCTTGGACACACTCGGACCTAGAAGTGAACTATCACTTGACAAGAAAACGAAAACATCTATAAGATGTATAAATTATAACAATACAGAAGGATCTTCGTTGATCCTTCTTCAAACGATAACAATACAATTTAATTACGAAAAGGACTTCTGTATCCTTTTCGTCACACTTGACCGGTGTTTCACTGGCCAAAAGTTCTATATCGTCAATTCTTCTAGGAATTATCCTATAAGAATTGACGATACAATTCATTTGCCGTCTTTTCCTCATCCTGTAGGGTAGGGAGGTATCGTCTGATAACCTCCCGCCCACCCCCAAGCATGAGGTGAAACCCATCGATCAAAATACTTAAAACTACAGGGTGTTTCAATACAACAACGAATTCTGACGATGAATTCGTTACAATATAATCGAACTTTCAATTAATAAAAGTGGAGAAAAGTAAGAAAAAAACCGATTGCTAAATTTTTTTTTACCTCCATAAGTAGTATTTTCCATAAGAATAAGTAAAAACATTAGTAAATTGAGCTACTCATCTAGTTTCTAAAAACAATTTCAAGTTTATTGTAATTTTTCTCAAATAACAACAACAAAGACCAACTCTGCCAAAAAGTCCCCTTAATTTCTCACCTTCAAGAAACTTGTAGGAGGAAGGAAGGATAAAAAAGTTTCATATTTGTCATATGAATTAATTCATTTCTATTTTTAGTTAAATGATCAACACACTGGTGCCAAAATCTAATTCGCAACCAAATTGCGATTGTCTTGTGCAATTATCGAAATTTTCTTCTTCTTCTTCTCGAGACAATATTAATCCTCCTTCTTGTAATCACCTTTTCTTCCTGTGACTTTTCAAATGTGTGAAAATGTATACGCCCTATAGTATTCCTAATATTAAAACACTGAAACTCTCCATAAGGAAAATGATATTCAGCGTGTGTGTGTGTGTGTGTGTGTACATTAGATATCTAAAAGATTTCAAATCTAATATAATCAGGCAACAAAACCCCAAAAGTACATGGGTATAAATTAAAACACATTAGCATAAATTTATTATACAATCTTTCAGGTGATGTTTCCCACTTTAGCCGACTTATATACCAGCATGTTTAACAAGTCACACTAGAATGATTCGAGGCCAAAAAAAAAAAGATTTACATAAAATTATTTTTTAAAGTCGTACAAAACTTAAAAAAAGAACTAATCTGTTAAAATTTCAATGTGTAATTTCTATCGCCACATATTTGAAGATAGGGTTTGGCTTGAAAATTCAGTGCAACAATAGACTTGGATTCCACAACATTAAAATATACTTCAGGGCCCTATTTTTAATGACATTTAAAAGAGCCCTTACTCCACATGATATCTAGTTTTTGAACTAACGAAATTCGCCGAATAATTGTGGTAAAAGAAATTTCAAACTGTGTTTATGTGAAATAGAACTTCGGCCCACCCACTCTTAGGCTCTAGACCAGGCCTGCACAACTCGGTTGATTGTGAGGGCCATATTACTCCCCGAAACAAATGCGTCCACGGGCCACAAGTGTACGTTTGCGGGTGATAACTTTATTAAGAAGTGATTAATTAAACAAAAATAATTAACCTATTTTTATTTCATAAGAGGCAACTCTGGCGAATGAGAAAGACTTAATTTGAAAATGATTGCATTTGTCACAACAACAAAAAAGCCTCAAATAAACTCAGACTTGGCCATCTATCTATTAGACGCCATGTTATGTCTCTGCTTTAATAGGGCTCTGACCAAATATCAATTTTCTTTTTCCTTCCAAGTTATCCAGGGTGAAGCTTTGAAGTCAGGGCCACTCTAGGCCATCCAAGCCCAAAGGCACACCCAATAACCCAAGAGATCGCAACCCTACAGCTGAAAACACAGTCATGCTGACCCATCTTGCTCCTAAAGACGTGTTTTTGAGTTGTGTTTGTCAGTATGAATGTCAGGTCTCAGCCGAGAGATGGGACGATATCCCCAAACCATTTCTAGACTGTTCACGTTATTGTGTTTGTGACCAATACATTTAAAAAAAAAACCTAAAACATCTTAGAAAAAGAAATGGGTTCTGTTTCCGCTTCGGATTATCTTAATTGCGGATGTGACGCACATTGTAAACATTTAAAAAAATCTATATTAGGAAGGACCTAGACTAAAATTTCGCTTAGAGAATCCACATAGACCTACCATAATAATAATAATAATAATAATAATAATTATAATAATAATAATAATATGGTAGTAGAAGTTGCATCTTTTATATGAAAGCAAGAAACAGTTCCTTTAAATAAATGTTTGTTTATCCCCTTAAGAAAAACATGTTGTTAGATTTTTCTTGCAGAGAATAACAACGTTTTCCTTTTAATTTGTTCTCATTCGAGCTTAAACGAGGTTAGAAAATAAAATGCATGCAAATTCACTTTTATTTACTCGTGTTTTTTTTTTTTTTTTTCGTATGAAGTGTGCAATAAAATGGAAAAGATTCTTCTTCTTCTTCTTTGCTCCAATCGAATCTTAAGCAATGAAATATGTAATACAAAAAAAGTATATAATAAATTCAGTACAGTAGAGGTTGTTGAGAACGGGCCACAAAATAAGTGAGAAAAAACCCTATACAGTATAATTCAAAACTAAATACTAGATGAAAATCAACAATTGGCACCCATTTTACAGCAGAAAAACAATTCATTGCATCTTTTAATTTAACGAGGCTCATTAGTCAATTTTTAATACAATTCGAATAAAGATTAAAAACAAACTGATAGAAACAGCTTCTCAGATGAAGTATTTGACGTTTCTTAGATACTTGAATAGTGGATGATGATACTAAACGTAATTTCATGACGGTTATCTTTCAAAATGAACTATTCTTGAAAGTTTGAGAAAAAAAAAATCACGATTTTTTGGAAAATATAAAAATATCATCATATATGATTTAATGTTTTAACCCGAGTTTCGCCCTTTATTCCATCCGATTGCAATTCTTAGAATTCTAGTCTTAATTTAGATTATCAACATTATACGCTCGCGTAAGTTCCAAAATTATGTGAAAATATATTTCACTTCCATTTGTCCGTTATTAATTTTAAAAAATGACAAGATGGCGGCGTCTAATTCACTTTTTTTTTTGGGGGGGGGGGGGGGGGGGGGGAAATTTCATGAATATCGCGTGGCTGTTACATTTTTATTTTTCTAATGTTTTGAAGTTACATAGAATCATAATCGGAAGTAAAAAAAATACAACTATTTTGTGTGAAAATAGTAAATATACAAACAATTAATAAAAGTATTGTGAGCTTTTGACATCAACCAATATTTTATTACCAACCTTTAGATGACATTTTCTACTTTTCGTTTCTTCTCTGAGCAGTATGACACCTGCACAGAGAAGATCCGAGCTGTAGAGAGAGCTGGATGGAGATAGATTGAAGTCACTCTTCTGCATGGGGGTGAAATCAATGCAGGAGAGTGGCGGCCATCTCTCTCTCTTCCGGTTGATGCTGATATACATCTTCTCCATCGGTATTCCGACTAGAGAAGATGTTGTAGCTGCTGAGAATCGTATAGCTCCTGCCCTATGAAACCTCCGGCCTCTGAAGAGAAGTTATTAGCATAAAGACATAGAGACAACGCTACTTCTTATTACAACACTTTTATTCATTCCTTGTAAGAAGTACAGATACAAGGGTGAATAGTAAAATACTAACTGGAAATCCTCAGGCCCATTGATTTGGAATGTATCGCAAAAACAGGCAAAGGAAAGAACTGAGGAACAAAGAGGAACATGGTCCTTTTATACCTTGGACCTGTGTACACCTGCGAGGTGTAACCAGGTCCAAGTGACCATGGTCCTTTATGTATCAATCCGCCACTTGGGCAAGAGTCAGAAAGGTGAGTCAGAGAGGAGGGAGGGACGGTTGAGAGTTGTTTACCCCCCAGGCTATGGTTTTGGCGGGATCACGATTTACAGGGTGTTACATACCCTCCAACTTTGCTTGGAGTACGTCCTCGTACTCCAGCCAAGGGTGGAAGGTTTCCAAGTTACGCAGCGGGGAGACATGGGTGGCTGAGGACTTACCGTGTACAGAGGTGGTTATGGAAAGGCACTGGCACCGAAGTGTCAGCGCCCTTAAAAATTGGAAAAGGCTGAAAACATAAAACAAAGATAATTAATGCTCGCTGAGTGGCGAGCCGCTATTGAAATCTAAAAAGAAAAGAACAGTTGCAACGTATTTTATTTTTTTATAAATTTTTCGATAATGCCACCCGGATGGGTGGCAACCACATGAGTACATGTGGCGCGCAGCTATCCCTGCTGCGGAGGGTGGGGAGGATCCTGGGTCCATGAACCGTACGGGGGGTAATCCCGCCGGACCTGGCCTCATCGGTAGCTGGATGCGGCAGACAGCCATTGTCCCTGGTCGTCAGGTAGATCCCGGTGGAAGATATTGAAGATGTCCCGGTCCCCGATAATCTTACGGGAGGACCGCTTGTTGTACAGTGTAGCCCAAGCGGCGTCCCATAAGACGGCGATTCGGTAACGAGGATCCGGTTCCGGAATGTAGTGACGACTGGTACGGAACGTCTGTCCAGCTGGCAGTCTAAAGACGGAGTTGACGAAAGCTCCCAAAAGGGCTTCCGTGGCTTCATCGATGGCATCTCCGGCGAAACTGGTGGTTTCAACAATCCGTCTTCTTGGGAAGACGATGGTGATGAGGACACTTGTTAGGCGGGAGAGTCCCACGACATATCGCTCCCGGGGAGGGAGGTCCAGACGGGGAAACCCTTCCTCCAAAGAGAAGTGTCCTACGTAAAGGGTGTTGGCAGAGCGCACTTCGCGCTGCCAAGTGACCCACCGATTGTTGAGCAACCTCTCGCCGGAGGTGGCTGCACGGAACGGATGATCCAGCGGTAACCGCCCCAGAGTAGCCCCGGCATGGGGTACAGTGGGCGGTGCGGCTGGTCGGGCTGGTGTTGGAGCCGCAGGTTCCAAAGAAACTGATGCGCCCGTGATAGGCCTGGCATGGCGCAAGGCAGACCGGGCCATATCGCGGGCCCGCTGACGTAGTCGCTTCGATGCCGACTTCCTGCTCAGCGCCTCCAGTGGCTTGGCACTTCCTGGTGCACGGCCCAGTGCTTCCATGGGGTCACCTCCCTGTCGCATGACGTCTTGCAGAAGGTTTGTGATGGCCTTCTGTTTTTTCAAGAACGCGGCACGCTCTGCGGAAGGTGGCGGCATCAAAGGTGTAGGCGTAGGTTGTCCAGAAGGGCGGCCCGGAGGTGGCGGAGGAGGAGAGCGATGCGGGACCCGAGTAGGAGGGCCCCGAGTTTCGTAGCGATGGTCGCGGTCCAGTTGGACTCGGTGATCCTGTAGGTCTTGCCTGACCCTTGGGTCGAAGTTATTACGCGGCGGAGGGCCGCGTCCAGAGGAACCACGTTGTTCCTGCTGACTTCTTCCGTCGGGTCGGCGTTGGGGCGAAAGATGGGAACCACGTGGCGAAGAGCGACGTGGTTGTGGCCGTTGAAGAGAGTCTCGAGAAGAGTGGTGGCCCCTGTAGGACTGTTGAGGCTCCTTGGGGCGAGCCCCAGTGGGAACCTGAACACGAACAGGTTGGGGAACCACCACTATGGAAGGTAGCTTTGGAGTCGGAGTTGGTGTGGCGGCCTCGCTGCGTGGAGGCGTGGCACATCGGGAGGTTGGTGGTGACGATAATGGTGTATGAGGAGGAGGCGGCGGAGTGATTGACGGCACCGGTGAGCAGTGTTGGAAAGGCTCTGGTGGCGTTATGGGTGGAGAAGGAGATGTGGAGAGGCCAGTTGTCAGGGTTGCTGGCGAGTCGGAGGATGGAGATGATGACGTAGCTGACGACGTGACTCGGGCGGCTTCTTGGAGTCGGGCCTCGATTTGCAGGAGCTCCTCCTTCGGGAGTTGCGCCGTACACGGTAAGCCCAGCTCGACAAGGCGGGCGCAAACCGCACGGAGGTACGCCAGATTGTCCTCCCCCTCCTTCTTATCTCTGGCTGCCCGACGAAGAGCAGCCTCCCTCTGCAGCTCCAAGTGGAGGTCTTCGAGGGGGGAGGGCACAGATCCACCTCCCCCACGCTTCCCTCTTGCTTCAGCTCCACCCGGAATGGGTTGACCAGGCGCGATGCTATCGCGGAACGCCTGGTTAACCCCCCATGCCATTGTATTAATATCGATGCGGTCTTCCCGCTCCTCCCAGTAGTGTTTTGATGTCGTGACGTCGAAGGGGACGATGCTGCTTGGAGCAGCAGGCTTCCCTTCGCGCCCGACATTGGCAGGTCGCTTGAAGCTTGCTTTTAGGCGCTTCTCCCCACGCCGGTGAAAATTCTCCGGTTCGGAGGAGGTGTGGCGCCTATCTATTGTGTTTGGCAACTCTCTTCTTGTTATTGGCGCACTGGCGGCGCCCGCCTTTCGTAGCTGGCAGGTAGATTGAGAGAGGGGTTCAGCGGTCCCCGCCGTTCCACTCTCCGTCTCATCTTCACTAGAAGAGGCAGACATCATTCTGCCTCCTCTCCATGAGCCTCTACCTGGCATATTTCCTTAAGAGTTTAAAAGTTCTTACTTTTTCAAAAGTCCCGCTGCTGGTGGTTACTTCCAAATAATAACAGAAATCGGTCCCCGATCACTCTGTTATTATTTCAAGAGGTCCAAAGAGTTCTGAAGGTCTGATGCACTGCACGTGAGTTCAAAGGCTTGAAGGTGGCACTCAAGCTTTGGTTTAACAACAAAAACTGAAGAAGTTCGAAATTAAGATTTGGAACTTGGCACAGAAGTAGATTGAAGATTTGGTGATATAAAGAGATGAACACAAACGAGTGCTTCTTTGAAGAGAGCAAATCAAGTGGTAATTGACCAAGTTTGGTCACTTTCTTATTTAATTTTAAAAGTTAGAAGGGCCGGCCCCTTTTAGAATAAGACACCTTACTCTAATTGGTTTCTTCACGACTTTATTTATTGGGGGTGGGGGTTGTCCCACCGACATTAGATGTGAGAGGTGTTGATCTAATTCTTATCAGAGTCGGTCCTGTTTATTATTTTTAGATAAACAAAAGGACTAAGGAATCTCGAGGGAGAAGGGCCGTTATTTTATTTCACACCGAGGTGTGAAGTTGCCCATTAACTTTCTCCCCTTCTTTTCCTTAATGCCTTTTTTGGAAAGAATAGGTCAGCAAGGTTACTAATGTACCTTGCTGTTTGTTATTATTTTTAGGGGGGAGTGGGGCAGGAGTTGGTGTCCCACAATTCGATCTTAATTGAGAGGGTGACAGGTTCTTCAATTTTATTTTTTAATTGAAGGTGTCCGCTCTCACAAAATCCTCAAAACTGATTTTCTTCCTTTTTTATTTGTTTATGGCCAGCAGTTTTTGTTGTTTGTTTTTTTTCTTTGAAGTCCCAGTACATTGGTCTGGCCCCCAGAGCAATTGTCTCTTTGAAGTTTCTATCCTTCTACTGTCAACAGCATGGTCAATGACGTCCGTCCATAATAAAGGGGAGCACGGTGTTTTTCCTTTGCTGACCCTTTTATGGCTCTTGATTTTTCTTCTGAACGTCCTTGACTAGCCTTCGGCGTTTTTCCCAGGTGTACCACGTGGTTGACAGTTGTTTGTGAAGGCCACGTGGTTCCGGTGTAGTTTATTGCATGTTTGAAATGGTTGCCAATATTTAAATATTGGCGGCCATGTTGAAAAGTTTAGAAGTGTTTCAAAAATTAAAGTTGTGTGAATTTTGTAGAGTTTTGGGAGTTATTTGAGAGTGTTTAGAGGGGTTGTTGATGCTGTGGGGTTGTTTATTCGTTGGGGGGTTCCTTTTATCCCCTCCCCCACCTCTTGACAACTGTCCTCAGTTGTTTCTTAACACAACAATTCCCAAATTCCTCCCGCTCTTCTATTGTTGATATTTGATGGTTGCTGGTGTTTATTTCCATAGTCATGAAATAAACACTGGTGAATTATTGTTTTATTTTCGTCGCGTTTGGTTTCTTGACAGCGTGGGTGGCCACTTGATCGGCTCGCCCGAGATCCATTTGTGTGCAGGAGCTCGGTCGAGCACTTTGATTGGTATGTCCTCAGAGTGGTCAGAGCTGTCATTGTCGGATGTGTCAGGAGGAGGTGCTCCGGCGGCTGAGTCTGCTGCTGGAAGAGGGATCCGGCGGATTTGTCCCGCCACTCTTATCAGGGCAAACTCAATGCCGTCTTCGGTGATGATATCCGTTTCAGGCACCTCTCCTTTGATGTCATAGTCGGTAACCGGCTCACCAAACTGCTTGATTGCAACCTTCTTCTTTGGTTGCCGACACTCACGGACGAAATGCCCCAATTTGCCACAATTATAACACGTCGACTTACTCTTGTCGAACGTGCGAGTGGTCTCCGGTTGG
This sequence comes from Brachycybe producta, assembly GCA_036925085.1. Classification (NCBI taxonomy): domain Eukaryota; kingdom Metazoa; phylum Arthropoda; class Diplopoda; order Playtdesmida; family Andrognathidae; genus Brachycybe; species Brachycybe producta. The sequence goes on from JAUPFP010000023.1 coordinate 869,176, forward strand.
GTGTCCGCTGCAGAGTGTCGGTTTGAATTGGTGGCAGCAGTCTGACTAGGCTTTTTATCATGCCTAGACCGGTGTGTTTTGTCTTTAGGGCTGGCGGCTGCCGCCGGCTCCTGGTCGGTCTTCGATGCTCCTTTACCCGACTGTGAATCAGCTGCGGGTTTTGGTTCCGTCGGCCATTTATCCAAGGACAGCAAGACCACCTCCATATTGAGGACGGCGTTTGCGAAGTCCTTGAACGACGTCGTAGATGCGTGATGCGCGGCGTTCTGTATGGTGGGATGTAGAGCGCGGCGCAACTGGCTTATACGCAGCTGATCGTCAAGTTGCGGGTAAACTCGGTCGCCGAGTATCATAAACTCCCAGATGAAAGCTTGTGTACTCTCACCTTCCTTCTGGAGCATCTCTGTATACTTTTTCTCCAAGATGGCCAGTTCGTTCGGCTTCCCGAACGTATCTACCATCTGTACTCTCAGTGCTGGCCAAGGAATGTCCTGAAGCTCATACCTTAGTTTACTCAGCCACGTGCGGGCGGCCCCAGTGAAACACCCCGTGATGTATTCCTCCTTGTGGTGGTCTTTCCAACCGTACAGGTGTGCTACTTCCTCGAATTCTTCCAGGAAGGGACGGAAACCTGTCAATCCGTTGAATTTTTGGATTGAGTCGGCTGGGTGGCGACCGCTGTATTTCTTATTGAATTCTTCCACGGAGGGTTCTCTGGGGGTTGGTCGATAGATGCCATCCTGGACGTTTGACATTCCAGCCGGCATCAGACCTACCCCTTGCGGTGGAAAACGTGGCGCGTAAACTGAAGTGCCTTGTGTCGCTCCTTGGTGAGGCTGTTGTTCCGGGGGTGTCGAGCGGCGACCGCTACGTGCAACCCGGACAAGCGAGTGAGGAGAATCAGCACGTGTCGTAATCGGTATTTCCGCACGCTCATCTCTGTGACGCGGATCATCTGACTGCCCTTGTTGTTGCCAGTCAGGGTTACGCGGTAGATGACGTGTGTGCGGTGTGTAATGTCTTTCGTAACGATCGTGACGCTCTCTGTAGCCAACATAGGGGGCTGAAGAGGCGTCCGAGTCATCGTCGCGAAGTCGGTGTGTGCGTGTTGTCCGCCGTGGTGTAGTCGGTCGATTCGGTGTGAATCGGTCGTCTATGAACTGAGACATACGAGTCGAGAGTGCAGCCACTTGTTGTGACAGGTGGTCAAACTCGGCCCCAGTCGGCCGCGGCGGTGGTGTCACATCAGTAGTCACGGGTACTTCCAACAGATCTTCGTGCGAACCCTGGTGATCAGACAGGGACCCCGTATTGTCGTGTGAGGTAGCCATGATTAATGAAGTGGCTTGTGTAATGTGAATGTGCGGTGATGAACGAGTCCGGCGAAGTCCAAGTCGTTGTGTGCAGCTCCGAGGGTTCTCGAGTACACTCTGAGCTATACTTTCGGGTTCCAGTATGATGGGACTCGTTCAGTTCGTGAAGTTGTAGGTCGGTGATGTCACTGCGTGTTGGCAATTTAGTGCTTGTCGGCAACCGACACTATCGTACTCTTATACACTGAGTAACGATAGATTACCTAAGCTTGTGACGTGTATAACGAAGTGGCCGTTCACTCCGTTAGTGTGGTGATGGTTGTATCGTGTTGATCGTGTTCTCAGTTGGGCGTGTGACGAGTTTTGGTTCCCAACTGGTGTAGCGTCGTGAGTTCTTTATTGAGCGTCAGATTTTGGAAGGATCTCTCTCGACACGTGGTATTTGGCGACCACGTGGAGGTTACGAGAATTCCAAAAACCTTAATAAAGAAACAGCAGATGTACAATACAACCTCGAGCGTGGTACACCACCCAATCAAGATTGCACTGCGGAAAGTGAATTAGAAATGAAAGTGTATTGCAATTGCCTGAAGAAGAGGCAAGCAATATGAAGAGTAAAGCTAGAGCGCGGTGCCCGCACTTTTAGTTTTACTTGAAAACAAGAATGAAGAGTGTGTATGTAAAGAACACACAAAGAACAAAAAGTTCAAGATGGCTGAACTTTTTAAATGCACAAACAAAGGAGAAGTTCAAGAGAAGAAAGCTGTTTTACTTGAAAAGTTTAAAACTTAGGTGCGGTGCCCGCACATCAAAAGTTTTAATTTAGTTTTATTAAAACAGTGAAACAGTGTAGAAATTGAAGTGTGTTCAACAAGCTAAATGCTTGGTGAACCAGAAGAAATGTTCAGACTGAAGAAATTCTGAGTCCTCACTGCTGGATGGCTCTGGATGAAAAAGACAGAGTCAGTGCCCAGTGAGGGACTATGTTGAGTAGAATGAAGAAGTCCGTAGGTGGCGCTGTGGTGGCCACTTCCGGTTCAGTTTATTGCAATGTCCAAAAATTGATGATTGAAAAGTTCCTCCGGGGCACGTTTTTATGGTGGCCAGGAGAAAGACACAAAAAGAGAGAAAATTCAAAGAAAAAGAGAAGTTTTCTCTAACAAGAGGAACTCCGCCAGGGGGCGCGTGAGTGCAACCCTCTGGAAGAGAAGAGAAGAGAAGAGAACACAAAAAGATGAGAGAAGGTACAACAATGAGTCACATGGAGCGAAAAACCGCTCCGTTGGCGCTTTTTGAAGAGTGTCCGGTCGATCCAAGATGGCGGCCGGGCTTCAGTGCTGTCCAATGGAGAAAGTTCATGTGATGATGCATTGAGGTGATGATGATGAAGAAATTGAAGAACATGACTTGGGACATAGAGGGTCCCAAGGGAAACACAAGTGTAAAAACAAAGAACAAAGAAAAGGGGGGACAAGAAAGTCCCACGTGGCTAGGAAAAGTGTGTTCTAAGCTTGTAAGCCCCCTAACAATGAGATAGAGTTAGGGAGAATTTTGCTTGAAAATTAAAGATGAAGAGTGAAGATAATAGGACATTTTAAAAGACACACACGTCCTTTAAAAGCCTATTAATAGGTGGATAGATTAGTAGATGAGATTTGTTTGCTCATCTCATAATGAGACTGCAAACTCCTCTCGGAGAGTAAGAAGAATTTGTTTAAAGTGTTGCCCACGTGGTGTGGGTTTCACTTTGAAAATTAAAGAAGAGTGAAGGTGACAGTGGGTGATTGTAATGGAAACATGAAATACAAAAACACGGACGGAAACACGTGTGTCCAAACGGTTGTCCACGTTTCCGAGTGCTAAGCGGTCAGCAGACAAGAGTTCGTTCCCACGTGTCTCTAAGGACAGGACACAGAATCGCGCGGTCGACACGTGGTGTGTGTAGCCACAAGTCTCTTCCGCGATTCCACAAAAAACGGTGCCATGCGGTTGGCTTTGACGTGATCGAGGGCCTCCATACATGGTCCCAACATAAAAAGGCGCCACGCGGTTGGCTTTGACGCTATCGAGGGCCTCCATACGTGGTTCCAACACAAAGGACGCCGCGCGGTTGGCTTTGACGTGATCGAGGGCCTCCATACGCGGTTTTACAAAGGCGCCACGTGGTCGACTTTGACGCTATCGAGGGTCTCCACACGTGGTTCCAACACAAAGGACGCCGCGCGGTTGACTTTGACGTGATCGAGGGTCTCCATACGCGGTTTTACAGACAGGCGCCACGCGGTTGACTTTGACGCTATCGAGGGTCTCCATACGTGGCTCCAACATAGAAAGGACGGACGAAGCCTCGTGAGGCACAATCACGAGACTTAGGACAAAGGACGGCTTCTGTTTACAGGTCGGAGAAGGCAGATGGAGCTATACCCCGCACCTCCACCAAATGTGAGCTTTTGACATCAACCAATATTTTATTACCAACCTTTAGATGACATTTTCTACTTTTCGTTTCTTCTCTGAGCAGTATGACACCTGCACAGAGAAGATCCGAGCTGTAGAGAGAGCTGGATGGAGATAGATTGAAGTCACTCTTCTGCATGGGGGTGAAATCAATGCAGGAGAGTGGCGGCCATCTCTCTCTCTTCCGGTTGATGCTGATATACATCTTCTCCATCGGTATTCCGACTAGAGAAGATGTTGTAGCTGCTGAGAATCGTATAGCTCCTGCCCTATGAAACCTCCGGCCTCTGAAGAGAAGTTATTAGCATAAAGACATAGAGACAACGCTACTTCTTATTACAACACTTTTATTCATTCCTTGTAAGAAGTACAGATACAAGGGTGAATAGTAAAATACTAACTGGAAATCCTCAGGCCCATTGATTTGGAATGTATCGCAAAAACAGGCAAAGGAAAGAACTGAGGAACAAAGAGGAACATGGTCCTTTTATACCTTGGACCTGTGTACACCTGCGAGGTGTAACCAGGTCCAAGTGACCATGGTCCTTTATGTATCAATCCGCCACTTGGGCAAGAGTCAGAAAGGTGAGTCAGAGAGGAGGGAGGGACGGTTGAGAGTTGTTTACCCCCCAGGCTATGGTTTTGGCGGGATCACGATTTACAGGGTGTTACAGTATGATATAAAATATACTAGTGATATGTACATACATGTATATCAAACAACCCTAGAAGCTAGTCATGTTTTCTTCAAGAAAACATTGAAAAACTAATTGTTATTCAATTAAATTATGCTGAACTTTGAATAATTCAGTTTGAAAATCTCGATTTTATTTATATACATGTATACATGTATATAACCAGAAAATCATTTTTTCTTCCCTAATTTTGTATCCCCGATTTTTGCATATTATGAATAGCGAATCTTTCACGAATTTGACTATTTTTTGTTTCCGAAATTCCAGCCCTGGTAATAATTCGAATCATTGTGTAACTTATAGTAGGAATTTAGTTTCAAGTGGAGGAGGCACGCAATCCATTGGCCACACTGAGCTACGAGGCACGAAATGCTCCATAGTCCAGAACCTATACAAAAATAAGCAAATGCTTATTATATTCTAATCTTTTTGCTGATATCAGAAGATTGTGCTCGCGCAAGTTGCAACATCATGCCCTTGCTCAGTTTTTTTTATTCATACAAGTCCAATGTGTCATAAAAAAAACAAGAGTCTTGCATAAGAGCTCGAAAAGACACTTGTTACACATATTTTTCCGAACTTGAAACTCAAGTTCTATAGGACCTTTTCATATAATATACAATTTCTGATGATGTAAATGAGGTTTTATCATTTTATGCTTCTCTGAACGCTCTTTTTGTATACAAAAACTATATAGAATTACTTTGGTGACTTTTTCCTACACTTTCATTAATCACTCAATTAAAAACCATACCAAGTCAGCGAAGCAAAATATATATATATATATATATATATATATATATATATATATATATATATATATATATATATATATATATATAAAACCCCTTTTAACCATTAAACAACGAAAAATTAACATATTATATACCCAAAGTAAAATACGGCTCACAAAATATGGTAATGGTCACCTAAAGAAATTTGCATTCAAACATTCTAAAACATACTGACATTGTTTAACAACATTATAACAGCATTATATGACAACCAGAAATTAAAATAATTAATATTCTGGTCTTAAAAGACACTTAAAAGTGATTTCAAGAGACTTACTTCTAAATAATACATTAGGCCTTATACTATATAACAAGAACCACCTGGAGCCAAAATATTGCATTACAAATGTCCCCCCCCTTTATCCCTAAATAAAAGTGAGAAAAACTTGACAAAAATCGATTTTGTTGAAGTTCTTTCTAAACTTTTAATGTTGAGACCCCCAACCAAACCACCCTTATTATTAATGGCCAATTTCTTTAATAGTTGAACTTGCACACATAAACAGTATTGTTGTTGTTGTTCCCATTTGGCGAGACAAAATTAATCTTTGTCACATTTTTAACAATGATAAGAAGAATGTCTCAGTGTGTATGTGTTTAAATGCAATTTTCAAAGTTTTTTTTTTCAATATACAATTTATATAAAATCCTTTCCTGTCAGTCTTATCAAATCTGTTTCTAAAATTAACAAAGAGTAGAGTTGATTAGAAAGAAGAAGAAAAAATAACTAAAAAAAAATCCAATTTTTATTTATTCAGGAAGTAAAAAAAAAATAAGATTTAATATATATTCACACTGACTACATTTCAAAATCATCATAAATGAATGAATGAATATAAATAACATTTATAATAACAACTGAAAATAAATGTTATCATGTTTACAGATGGCGACAGAATTCTTTTAAAGAATCGTTATTGTGCAAAAATCGTTTCCTATTAAGTTACTCATTAAAAAAACCTTCGATTTCATACAATTCCAAAAATAGAACAAGAGGTTAAAATGGACATGTAAGCTTAACCTTTTCAGTGAAATATTAGAAGTTTAGGCAAGATCTTTGACCAAAAAAAAAATTCAGTGGTTCTCAAACATTTTGATTCATAAGAGCCTAAATTAAATAGGAATCAAAAGCATTTTTTGTCAAAAATCATTTGCCTTAATCTGCTAATATTTTGTATATTAAAATAAGCTTTTTTTTTTTGAAAAGATATATTAAAATTAGGAGCATTTTGTAAAATGTAAATTGAATGAAAACTGAAAATACGAGCTCACATTTTCAATAATGATAATTCATTTTAGGGTGATGCTATTTTGATCAACGATTGGAACAACAGCAGGAAGGCTAGGTTTAGTTAAATTACGCTTGTTGTAGGGGGTCTGATCGGCGAAGACCCCCACCCCCCAGTTTTTAAAGATTATTTCATCAAATTAGTCTATTGTTCCGACTGTTTCCTAATATTTTATCAACGGGAGGAACGGTCAGCCCAGGTCAAGCCCCCCCCCCCTACAACAAGCTTAATTTAACTAAAGTTCCTATTTAACTGTTGTTCCGACCGTTCCGCCGTTCATCAAAATAGCACCCCCTCCCCCCCCCCCCCCCTTATTTTACAATTTGATAGAAAATAAAACACAAATTTTGATCATCATCAAGTTTACCCGGTATTTTAAAAAAATGTTATCACGAAATAATGTTGTTGCGCCCGATGTAAGAATAAAATTGACGCCCTCTTAATATTATCATTCTAGTTATTCTGCGCTCCTAAACTTTGCGTCCGAGGCAAGAATAAAACTGGCGCCACCTTAACGTTATATTATCGTTCTAGTTATTTTGCTTCTTAACTTTGGGTCCGATGAATAAAAGGCATAATTGTTTTTTTTTCCTAAATAGATTTGTAATGAATTTATAGTCTTTTTTTATGTCAGCGATTATTTTGATATTTTTTGTGTAACTAAAAATATCCATTTACAAAGTAATTAAAGAAATTTCACTTCTCTTTTTTGCTCCAATATAAAAACAATAAACTCTTCGTTTTATTGATGACCTTTGGAAGTTATATTTCTATTTTAGAATCCTGTTTAGAGGATTTAAGGGCCAAGTTCTACGTTTTCTTGTATTTTGGTCTTAAATGTCACTTGGTAGTGTTGTCTTATAAAGAGACCATCAAGTGAACCTAAGGTCTTGTTTCCACTGGAGTGAAAATTTGAACTTTTTGAAAATTTCAACTGGTCAAAAATAGAAGACACATAATAGGCGAAGACCATGTGTGTTTATTTTTCACCAGTTGAGATCTTCAAAAAGTTCAAATTTTAACCCCAGTGGAAACAAGGCATAACTTAGAAATAAATTTCATTCCTTTACAAAAAAAAAACACATTTCGTGAAAAACTACTCAATGTGCATATCAATTTCTATGAATTCATCAAATATGCTAAAAATATATATATTCAAGACGTGTTGCTTAATATGTAACAGAATCATCATCAATCACGATTCATGAAGTTAAATCTAAATTGACAAAACCCTTCATCACCCTACATCACATGGTACAAAAGACCGCCCCTAGTGTAATAATAAGTGTTGCGGCCTGCCCCTTCTAAGTGTACGCGATAGTGTCACCACTATCCTTTCCTAGTCTATTTAGTCTCCATGATAGCGTAATTTTAAAATACAAGTTAATATTTGTTATTTTTTAATTATTTTTTTATGTTTTTTCTGTCAATATATTTTTAATATATTTTTTTAAAATTTTTATTAATATTTTTAATTATTTTTAATTTTTAAATAATTTAATTAATAATTTTTAATTTTTATATTTTTTTAATATTTTTAATATATTTTTTAAATATATTTTTTAAAAATATTTTTAAATATAATTTTTAAATATAATTTTAATATATTTATATTTTTAATATATTTATATTTTTAATAATATATTTTTAATGATACATTTTTAGGAAAAAAATCTACAAAAAGAAAACATTAAATTTTTTTGGCATACCCCCATGTATCGCCTCACGTACCCCATTGCGGTACGCATACCCCACTTTGGAGACCACTGCTCATAGAATACCTGTACATTATCAATTTGAGCTCTCGCAAAAAAGATGCAAAATAAAGATTTATTTTTATTTAAAATGTGATAAAATTTAATTTAATTTATCATTTCTGCAGTTATATAAATAAATTCAAAAGGATATTTGAGTTCTGTCTTTAAAATAATACTGTAGAAATTATATACAGAAAAGTACAAACCGACATTTTTAAATTAAAAATATGAGAAATTTTTCTCAAAAAAATTCTTTCTTACTTTTAGAAAACGTGTTGAGAAAATTGAATTTCCTCACTTTTCAAAACTGCCATAAAATAATGTTTATTTTTCTAAAAGATTTCATCACGAATGTAAATAATGATGTCATTTTCATGCAAAAGAACCTTTTTTAAAATTTCATCATTCAATTATTTCTATATATATAATATATATATATATATACCGTATATAGCAAAAAAAAAACTAAAATAGAAAAAATTCTTCATCAAACATTATAATAAGAATAAATTGCGTCAAATATTAAAGATTTCTCAGTGAATGAATGGGAGTCTGATATTCTTTAATCATTTTAATGCTCATATGGCATCAGCCTAAATCTAATCTAATGTCCTGTATTAAAAAAATACAGAAGCAAAAAAAAAGCTGTTTCAAAATTGAAAAGAAAAGAAAAAAACTGCGCAAAATTAATAAGCGTCAACCGCTTGAAATAAATCTCAAAAGCTGAAGTGAAAAATTCACAATAACACGTATCTATATGACAAGAATATAAAAAACAATTTCTCAGTTTTCCGCTGAAGCAGAATTAGAAATCTAATTTTTCCCTTCATAATGATGCATTTATTAGTAGATATGCATATATATTATAGTCAAACTAAGATATATTGGATCTAATTTGTTTTAAAGTAAAACAAATGGAAATTTCGATATAAAAAAATAATTTCTAATATCAAATCCTGTCAACAAAGATGTATTTAAAGAAAATCTAATAACTCTTGTAACTTTAAATGTCACAGACAGACGTTACAAGGTGATCAATTGAAATGATCACTTGATACATATGTGTAGAATATGTAAAATTAAAGAAAAACTTGAAAGTGTTTTAGAATTTTGAATAGAATTTACATTAAAGAGCCCACCATGGACTGAGCTGGGCTTGGGTTGGTAATTTTATGATACAGGCCCATGAGCCTGATGGGCTTCGTGGGCCGCAAGGGGCATATTGAGCTTCATGGACCTCTTGCACTTTGTAGAAAGCATTAAAAAGTTAACTGTTACGTTTTAAAAATAATTTTGACGAAAGTTCCTGTTCTTTTAAAGATTATTTTTAAGTTTCCAGGGATGGCAATTGGAAAAAAATATAAAATCCGATTCAGAATCTAATACCAATAAATTGAATATTTTCTATTCCAATTCTAATACTTTTTTTGAGTTCCATTTGTAAGTATACTGTGTATTAGCTTTTACATTATTTCATGGGAATCATGAACCTGATGCAGTGATGACTCTGATGAGATGGTGTTGTGAACATAATAAGTGTGTGGGTTTCATAAGCCTGGTAGACTTTGTAGGTCTCATGGGCTTTGTGGGTCTGGTGAGCTTAGTGAGCCTGGTTTGATGGGCCCAGTATAAAGTCTCATGGTCTGGGCTACATATTTTTAAACAATGTACAGTATGTCTCTTAATATAGAAAGGGCAACTGAGTCATATATAAGGCTGGATTTCTTTGGTCTATTTTCATTTTCTTTGAAAATGAGCTTTTTTTTGTAGTATGTTTAGATTGAAACAAAAATAACTATGAATCCATTAAAATCTGTTTTAACATTTAAATAAAGAAAATAGAGACTGAAATCTAGGAGAACTATAAGTTAATTGACAGTCATTTAACCTAGATGTCTTCTCCTAGATTTCAGCCTCAAACAAGTACCTTTGGTTGAAAAAAAATATCACATTTTCTTCAGTCTTTATAATAGGCCTATATACATGTATGCATGGTAGTATCAACTCTTTTGAAGCATTCCATTATCAATTCAATACCGTAGGGCTGCAAAGCTATATACATTAAATATACAACATTTCATTTTCACATTTGCATTTTAGCACTATTTTTTTCCATTTTTCTTCTTCTTTAAATTAAAAAAATAAAGACGAATTTAAGACTAAAAAGTGTTGCAATGCACTTTAATACTTAAAGAGACCATTACCTCCATAATTTTTTTTTAAATATCGTCAAGACTTACCCAACAATTGCTAAAATAATTTTTAAAATTAAAAACACTACATTAAAATTATATAAAAAAAAGTTAAAAATGAAGTGACCTTTTATTAGTCACCAAACGACGCCATTTTAAATTTCTAAAAACGAAAGTGTACCCCTTAATTTAGTTGCAAATGTTGTCACCCCACATTTCCATAGTTCCTTAATCAAATACATGTATTCCCTAGTCATATTAAACTCAATACGAGTTTCACCTCAACTCGAGAGCCACGTGGCACAGGTGGCAGATAATTCCAGTATTAAATCCATAGTACTTTGAAACGAATAGGAAATACGTGTATTTGAATAGTGAATTAAAAGTAATACGAGGTGACAACACAGGTAAAAAGCTTAAATATCGATATATCGATATTTTTCGAGTATACTAGTATACTTTTTATTGCTTTAGTTCCGATTCATGTTGTTTGGTGGCACATCTGTCTGAAATTGCAAGTTTCTACCAAATACCGATTTATTTTGAAGTTTTTTTTTTAATTAAGAAGGTACTTTTAAAAAAAAAATAAACATCATTTTTACAATCAAAAGGTAAGTTTCTTCATAATTTTAAGTAGAAATTTCTAGAGGTATGGTCTCTTTAATAAAGTTATTCAATTCTACTTTTGTGGGGGAAAATATCGGCACGAACCTATTATTTTCTTTTTTCTAAACGATAGGAAAATAATCGGCATATCGTTAAAATTATAGCATGCTATCGGTCGAGCCCCTAGGAAAAACTTGAATGTAGTTTTATTAAATATTAAATTTGAAAATGGCTCGCTTTCCCTTGAAATAAAAATGGGAAACCTACCTTAACCATACACAACACTTATTTTGAAGACTTTTATTTATCATCAAAATAATGATCAACATAACTTTAGGCTATTTATTTACTATTTTCATTTCTTTCGAAGGTTCTTCTTCTAACAAACACGAATATATGATATGCATAAATTTGCATAACTATACTTAATTAATACTGAAAGAACCATAAGGTATTATTTTATTTTAAATAAGTACAAAAATAATTTCCTGTTTTATTTTCTACATTGTGATTTACTCGTATTTTAAGTTTCTCAATTTATGAATGCTTTTTTTATTCCAATTTAAAATAACTTCAGTTAAGTTAAAAAAAAAACTTGTAAAAATTCCAAGATATTCTAATCTTTGCAATCCCAAACTAATTAATTATATTATTGATAACTGGGGCCAAAATCTTGCTATAAAATTCACAAAAACGAATAATGACAGTACCGACGACCCATTTAGGCATACTATGAATCCATATGGATGCCATATTTGCAATAATAATCCGTTTAATCCAATATAAAATGCACGAATTGCACAAATCTTTGGAAATTTGAATAAATTTCACTTAAATCTTTAATTAAAAAAAGCACTTTTTTGTTACATTGTTTCTGAAATGCTTATTTGCATAAAATGAATAATTTTCTTGCATACTTTGAGATTTATATTTTTAGGCCAAATTTTCAATAAAAAATTAACATGTTTTTGAATTTTTATTTGCATAAAAGTTTTTTTGGGGGGGGGGGGGGGGGTAGTGATTACTGATTAGTAAGGCTTACAAAAATGAACAAGTGTTTCTGAATTGCTGAAAATTTTTGTCATTTTTGAATGTGCGACATTATTTAAATTGTCTTATTTTAAAGTTTGTGTCATGTGTTCAATACATCGTTACTTTATAGTGACTACTACGTCCTTACCGTCGTCTTCTCACGTATTTAACTAGAAAAAGTAACACACAACATTGAACACATCACACACACACATACCTGTACTTTAAAATAGACAATTTGAATAACAAATTCAAACTAAAATAAAATAAAGATTTAGAAATTCGGTATTCCAAGTTGAATACATTAAAAATCGTTTTCAGAGAAAATGAAAAAAAAGCTGTTTTTTCTTCTTTCAATATATATATATATGATCATCATCATATCGTACATAGTATAAAGAGTTCACACTTTCTTGAACTGAACAAACTTGACGATAATTTGTTGTATCAGTGATGAATGTACATGTATATGATATCCTTTTTGCTCTTAAAAATCGATGGCGGCAAAAACCACATTAGAAGAAGAAGAAAAAAAAATTGAAACATTTCAGAGAGCCCAAAATGTATACAAAATTGTATACAAAAATGTCTAAACAGAAAGAGTCTGAGAGAAAGAAAAAGTGATACAGAGTAAAGGGAGAAAGAGAGAGAGCGACAGATAGGAGAGAAAGGGTAATGGAGAGAAAGAAAGGAAAGAAAGAGAAAGGCCGAAAGGGAGAGGGGGGGGGGGGGGGAGAGAGAGAGAGAGAGAGAGAGAGAGAGAGAGAGAGAGAACTTGAGAAAGAGATGGGAGAGTGAGAGAAAGATGGGAGAGAGATAGAAAGGGAGATAAAGAGAGATGGAGAAACAGAAAGAAAGACAGTGAGAGAAAAAAGTGATAGAAAGAGTGTTGATTAAAGTTTTAAATCATGACATCGGTTCAATAACACATTGGAAAATAAAATAAAAATTGAAAAAAAAAAAGTTTCAAAATGAAAAAAAAAGAAGACCTACTTTTCGTCATTTTTATTATGTCACAGAATAATTTCAGACACAAAATATCTGATGAAAAAAGAAAACCCCCAACATATTATTTCTTTATTAGATCTGAAAATCTATAAGTTATTTCACGAAAAATTGTAAATGAAAATAAAAAAAACGGCACACATCTTCAAAATTAATATCGATTTTTTTTTTCTTATACTAATTGGTATAAAAACCAATAATTGACACATATATAATTTTACACCTAATTATTATTTAATGAAAGCCAATTTAAAATATGAGAAAGCTAAATAATAAATAAAATTATTTGCATTGGAAATAAAACATGATTTTGCACTTTAAACTTGGTTTTCAACATTTATCAGTAAACACATTTTAAAATGAAATTAGGAGGAAACAAAAAGAAATTTGTTTCATTAATGTTATTAACATTAGTTATAAAATTAGAATTTACTTTCAAAAAGTTTATATTATTAATACCTATATGTAAATTCATTGCATAATAAAAAAAATCAACATTTTATTATTCACTAATTTTGATATACGAAAATAAGATAAATTATAAGTCTAGACTTTTTGAACAAGCCTAAAGGAGGCATTTGTTGGTTGATTATACGTGGAATTTTATTTTAACGGTAACTAAATGCTTTGAGGAAATGGAGAAAAAAAAAACATAATTTATTCATGTCTCAAATGGACAGAAAACCAAATGTGAATATTTAACAAAGTGTTTAAGTTTATACAGTTGAAATCTTTGTAGTAAAATTTCAAATTTCAATTTTAATGATAATTCATTGTCTCAAGTTATTAACGAATTGTTTTGTCTATTGTCAATCTTTCAAATCTTATCTAAAGTTGTAAATACGCGTTCAATTTTAGCTTGTCAATCCTAGGGCCTGATAACGTACACTTTTTTTTTTAATTGTAATGTATTTCTACAATGAGAAGCTAAGTAATTTAGTCAAAGAAGAGACCAAAAATAAGCCCATATTCTAAGGCATAACATCAAAATAAAATGAAAGGATTGACAAGCCAAAATTGACCGTGTATTTACAACTTAAAGAGAATCGCCTCTTTAAGTTGTAACTACACGGTCAATTTTAACTCCAGAAATATCTTTTCTAAATATTGTCAAGAATTATTCAACAATTACCAAAAACGATTTTTAAATTTTAAAAGTCAATAAAACCATAAAAAAAACTTAAAAATGAAGTGACTTTCCATGAGTCACCAAACAACCCCATTTTAATTTTCCAAAAACAAAAATCCCACCCACCCCCTGCCATTTTTGTGGTAAAGGTTGTCACCTCACATTTCCCGAATTCCTTAATGAAATACATATATTCCCTATTCTTATTTAACTCAATACACCCTTCCATGTGGAATAATTCAAATATTAAATCCATGGTTCATTCAAATGAAAGCACTAAGTGAGGTGATCGCAACACATCAGAATTCGAGTAGAAGAGTAGACTTTGGGGGGTTTTGTTGCCAATGTCTGTTGTTTGGTGGCGCATCTATCTCATAAAGTTCATTTACATGAAGTCAACTGATTTTTAATTTTTTAAACTATATTAATCACTTATTTTAAATTTTAAAAATTGTTTTGTTAATCGTTGAATAATATTTCTTAACGATATTTTGACAAGATATTTCTGGAGGTAAATGGTCTCTTTAATGGTCAACAACAATCACAGTTGATAAATTCTCTATAAACTCAAGTTCTGAAGTTTAGGCCTAACAAGAAAATCACTGCCATGCTTTCATTTAATCGTTGAAGCAAGAACAATTTAAGTAGAAGGCAAAGTTGGTTGGTTCACAATCAATTTTGTTGACTACAAAGAAGAAATGGACCATTTTAGACATTGATAAACTTTGACACACAAACAAAAAACAATCTCATCCTTTCTTTTCCTCTCTCTCTCTCTATCTATCAAAACCTAGGAAAGCTTTCCAAAAACCTGGATTTCAAGCAATTTTGAAAAGAAAAAAATAACCTAGTGATTTAAAAACATTATAAAAACAATGTATCATTAAAGAGATAAAAAAAGGTCTACTTGCACTTTATTTTTGAACTGACTATTATAAAAGATGATGAATGAATTCAAAATGCCAGAAGTAGAAGACTTTATATTTTTTTAAAGAAATGTATGTTATATAAAAAACACTGAAACACTTAACGAATACTTCATTTGCTCACATAGGAGGTCCTATTTTCGACTTCCTTTTTTTTTTTTTTTCTTCTCATCTCCAATATAAAAATTGGAACTCGAGTAATACAATGAATAAAGAAGCTATATAAAATATATGAAAAAATAATAACTTTTCTAGCTTCTGTCAATGTATTTTGGATGAGGATTTTGCCATTTTGATGTGCACATATAACTTCTTTTTTTATATATTATATTCCTGTCTCCTTTCTGTGGTTCAGTTAATGTCAATAGAATCAGTGGTCCAAAACAAAATTGTGAAAAAAAAAAAATGCTCAAAATCACCCAAAATTCAATCATAGAAAGTTTGCATATAAGAAGGTTTATGTACATTATATACAGCATGGCCCAAAAATTGTAAACACACCTTGGTTGTTAATAACTGACAAGATTATTTTCTTTAATTTAATATTTGTATAATTAAGAGTAAATTACAAAGTAGGAAGTTTACATGAGAAAAATTAGTAGCTAATTTTTTTCGCTGGATAATAAGTAATGAGAGTGGTACACGGTGCAACTTTTGAAGCTAGCTACTGGCTTCTAATCTCGCTCACCCAGAGCGAATTACTGGCTGATAAATTCGCTAGCGTTAAAGCGTATGCATAGTGCTGCTAAAAAGTATAAAGTCGCGAGCGTTTAGAGAGTATTGTTGTGGTGACATCCAGTCCCAAGCATGGTGTCACGGGATGATGTATTTCGATCCAGTTGCTGGACGCGAGCGTTAAAATCGAACATGGTTCAACTTTAAAGCCGCGACCACTGAATTTCACGCCGCAAATTCAGATATTTAAACGCTAGCGAATAAAAAGGGCCGCGTCTTTAGACGTTATTTATTAGCGAATGCACGGGCGAATTAAGAAACCTGTCCAGAGCGAACAAAGACCTTGTACCACACACCCTTTAGATATATATCTTCCTATGTTGTAATAAGTAGGTAAAATAAATAAGCCACTAAAAAAATTAAACACTAAATTCAGCTGTTTTTCTTTAAAAAAAAACTTATAATAATCCTAGCTTCCCTCATCGAACTTTGGCATGTGTGTTTGACAGTCACCCTATATTAGTAGGTAATGTTGTGTATGTAAACACTTCAAAAATTAGTTTAATTTTATGTCACTAAAAGGTTAGCGGTTAATTTCTCTCATGTAAACGTAGTAAATGTTAACTTATAATAAAGATTAGATATAAAAGTATTACATGATTTATTTTTAAATGATGCATTATCTCAAGTGTTCAAAACGTTCTCTATATTCTCGTCAAATCATTGCTGACATCGGTAAGAAACTGGTCTGCATACCATCAATTAAATTTATTGTAATTTTGCCACAATTTCTTCCGATTTCTTCACAATTATTGCAAGAGATTGAAAGGAATTGTTGCACAATTACAAGACAAATGTTAATTGATGTTTGCATATCAGTTTCTTACCGACTGTAAGCAATGCCTCGATGAGAAAGGACGATATTTTGAACACTCGAGATAATGCATCATTTAAAACATAAAACACGTACTGCTTTTATATCTAATCTTTACTATAATATTCTTTCTTTATATTATAAAATTAATAAATTAAATTTTAGAAAATAAACATGACAGTTATTAACAACCAAAATGTGTATAAAATTTTTTGGAACACTTTGTATATTGTATAGGGCCCTATAATTTCGATTAATGCTAAATATAGGCATATAGAATAACAAAAAAACACTGAAGAAAGAAAGGAAAATGTCTTGATAGACACATTTGTATGCTAAACTGCACTATTCACATTGATTTATGTGCTTTAACTTACTTTATCGAACTGTCTTTTAGAGCTTTTTATATACATGTATGTATAAAAAAATTCATCATTATCAAAATATACATGTACATATGTGTGTGTGCGCGCGCGTAATCGACAAAATCTCTTTCAGATATTTTAAACTTCATTTATTAAAGTTAATAAATGTAACTTTCTCTAATGTAGAAAAAAATAAACTGATTTAAACTCAGGTTTAAAGCAAAGAAGAAGAAAAAAGCAATCATATTATTGGACACAAGCCACATACTGAGTTCCAAAAAAAAAAAAAAGAAGATGAGAAACCTTCATTTCACAGCTGCAAAATTCAGCAAGAGTGAAATTGGAATATGGGAATTTATAAGCATCTCCGCAGATATATTAATATATTACAGTGCGTGTTTCAAAACACAACGATTTTACACTTTATTTAAACAGCACTTTTTATGTGTTGTTTTTCGAACAACTATCATATATGAGTTGACAAGAAACTTGGAATTTGAAAAATTACTCTGCAAGCAGCCATGAAGGCCTGTGGGGAAAAAAGAACGAGAGTCGGAAATGCAGCACGCAAAAAACATTGCATTGTCAAAAACAAAAACAATAAGCTAAAATGAAATAATTTCCCCAATTGTGCCTTAATTCAACTTATAATATGCATTTTCGAGAAAAACAAAATCTATCAATCCAATAAAACAATAAGTTTTCCATGCACGATATCCTTGGAAATTGAATTGCATTGCATTGACAAATAACTCTAGATACAAATGCAATTTCAGCAATTTATTGCAAAAGTGCATTATCTTAAATTCACAAAACTTGATAGTAAATGCATCGGACCTAATGTCAGAACTGTAGAACATATTATAACTTCAGAACTTTACATAAGTGCTGAACTCTAGACTGCCTAACTTGCCAGAACTGCTGTACTCTAATTTACAAAACATCCCTGGGATAAGTAAATTCCATTAGAAAGCATTAGAAACGAATGCAACTTCAGCAAATAAATGTCGAACAAAAATCTACAGAATATGATAAAGCTGCCAAATACACGTGACCTTTCTTGGGTCGACATCTTGAATTGTCTCTGTAAATTATCTCGTGTTTAATCCATCTCTTCGATTAAACATTTTGATTGTTTTACTGAAATCCACTGGCAACTTTATTGTCGTTATTCTGGCAACGGCAATACTCTTCTCAAAAAAAAAAAACTTTGAGGAAATCGGATTTCCTGACTGTAATCTATCCTGTAGAATGTTGTTTATTTCTATTTGATCGCAATTGATGATATTAATTCTCAATAAATATATTTAAAGAAACTCTTATTCTTTGTTACAATGACTGCTCAATCGCACATACCATATATAAGATAGGCCGTAATGACAAGAGAAAGTTCTAGAGACAGGTCACAAAAAGGGCAGTTGAGACCACGGGATACTACAGGTGATCAGGAGCAGTAATGTGTACAGCAGGTGGTTCTTAACCTTTTTAGGATTACAGACCCTCTCCCCCCCCCCCCAATGGATTGCTTAGTATGTCCCCATTCTCCTTTTGCGAGACTGTCGAAATCATCACCACCATCACCAGTCCTATTAGGTACCAGTACGTCAATAATTTGGTTATACTTTACAAATGGATAAGCCCTATGAACAGAGCACCTGGGAAAAATCGGAAGGATTTTATCATATTTATTCATAGAGATTTTATTCAGAGATCGAGTCCCATACCCCCATTATTTGGTTCCCATACACCCCTCCCCCCCCCGGTTAAAAAACCCCTAGTGTTGAGTGTCACACATGCCAAACCGAGAATGCCAAAACTACAGAACTGAAATCTGCATAACATGCCAGAACTGCAGAACTGAAATCTGCAGAACATGCAGAACTACTGAGCTCAGTTCTACAGTGCAAAATGAATCGTTAAGTGTTACAATAGTTTCACTTTGATAGCAAAGTTAATATTTTTCGAATGAGAATTTTCATATAACATTATCTATAATATGAGAATGACTACAATTAAGTACAGGTTTTTTGGACAGCTGTTGTGACCATCTCTTTGATTATCATATTAAATGTTGAAATATTGTTCCCTCAACTGCTCACCAAAGTGACAGTTTTTTGTCACAACTGTTAAAAATGACAACAAATATTTTTTTTTCTTTCTGCACAACAACAGCAAATCGATCTTTTGTATAAGTTTGCAAAATCAATAGACAATGTTTAATGCATTGTGAAATTGAAAAGAATATATTACATTCGTCATATTAAAACAAATAATAATACTGAAATAGAAAGATAATGTGAATAATAATAAAATTCAACAGAATTTCATTTCAACAGTTAACAGTTTTGCATCGAAAGTTATCAAAAAACTAAGCAAACAAGTCACAAAATTGTTTGTGCAATCTGTGCTTGTACATCAATAAACTGTACAATGACAAAAATAAAACTCTTGTTCTATTATTCACAATACAAATAAATATGTTGTGAATCTGAATAATTACTTTACAAGCAGTTCAGGTAGGTAGCCTATGACAAAAGGACAATTTAGTCCAAAAGCTGCATAAAAATGCGTTTTGAAAATAACTTCCCATATCATAAAAATTCCTCCACCCCACCCAGCAACATACAAATGTAAAATTCAGTTGAAAAGCAAAAAAATACATCATCTGAAAGCAAATTTCATTGTTGAATAACTCAAGGTATATATTAGGGACTTAGCGAAATTTCGTACGAAATAAATTTATTTACGAAATCCTTTATTTTGACGTCATTTCCGGTTGATTTCGTTACAACACAAAGATTTCGTAGAAAATGAGGCATTTCTTTACGAAATTATAAAATTATTTCGTAGTTGGATTTCGTAGAAACGAAATAAACGCGCATGCGCAGAAGCGGTTTAACGCCGTTTGAAAAACTTGAAAACGACGCGATGGAAAACGACGTCGTTTTAAAAAGAATAACCAACCCTACATGGAAGATTTCCGATTAAGGTAAGAATATTAAGTGCACAGAACAATAAAAATTAAAAAAATCTACGTTTAGCGGCGATTAATTAGTCAAAAATGACCACACAAATCGCCGTATAAAGGTGAATGATTACGTTTGATTACGTTTACGTTTTAGGGTTGCTTCGCAAACTAGAATTACGAAATTGAAACGAAAACAAAATCACTTAATTTAAATATATACATTTCGTGAAACTAGATTTCGTACGAAATTTCGCTAAGTCCCTATTTTGTCAGTGGCACTGTGTGGCGTTCCATTAAAGTTAAGACTACCTATTTGCTTTCTGCAAATTTAAAGTTATTGTAGCAAAATTGAAATCCAGTGAAGTCAATACTGCAGATTTTCGCCAAAATCTGACCTTTAGGTTGCTCAGCTGGCCTGCCTTTTCATTTTGTCATGAAAATCTGATTGGTTAGTTAGGATTTCAATGCTATGATCTACTACAAAATATTAAACCAAACGAAAGCGCCAAACAACATGCAAGTTTGCTTTTTAAATATGCATTAAAACGGAAATAAGCAGGAACATGAAAAGCTAAAAAAAAAAAAAAGGTAACGCAATGCATAGCTTTAAAGCTGCAGAAAGCAAATATGCCGTCAACCTTTTACACTTCACAAAAAGTTGTTGATTAATGTGATCCCACCTTAAAATTTGTCATAAAAATAACCCAATGTAACCAAGTGACATTAGTGAAATTTGTCTATTTATCTACACACTGTGACGATCTAACAACAATAATTTCCTCTTGACATCCAATCTTTCACCCAAGTACACTTCAAATTGAAAGTTCTACATTTTTTTAAACAGATGAATGTCAGTCATTCAACGCATTAAAAAAACAAATTAAGAGTAATTAAGCATGTGTTCTTGCATCAACTTCCATTATAGGAATGACAAGTGTATGTATATAGGACCACCTCCTTCACTTTAGCGTTGGAATTGATGTGTTTAACATAAACATTAGAATAACATTAACAAACCATGTATATCGTGTCGTTAATTATTATAACACTCAAGACTTCTACATTTTGAATTAGATTTAAGCTTACAGAGTAAAACTATTTTGGTATTTACTTATTTTTTTAACAGTGTAATGAAGTACAGAGTGTATCCGGCATTCATTGACAAAAACCTCAGACAATGCTCAAAGCTCTATTTCGATCATTTTTGCGTATATTTACAAAAAATTAAAAAAAATAAAGTGATCTAAAGCCTCAATTTTAAATTAGGTTTTAAGTGTTTTAATGCCCTGGGTAACTACACAGCGACCTCTTGAATAAATTAGTGACCCCATCTCTATGTTTCTCATCCAAACTTTGATAATAATAAGCAAATTAAATGGAAAGACTAACATTTTTCTTTGTGTTTTCAAATGATTTGGATAAATAACACTGGCCAACAATTTTTCACTTTTTTTCTGTTGACTAAGATCTGACACTTGTGTTTAAGTAATTTTGGGGTGCTGATTTCAAAAATAAAATCAGTTTTTACATAGCACGTCCCGTTTTTGTTCTATGGCATGTTTTATTTTTCAGGTTTTTGTTCATCAACTGTTGTAATTGTAACTTAGGCAATGGCTGCTGCTAGAAGAAAGTGTTTGAATAGTCTAGATACATTTTGTTATGTATGTGGAAGCTTCATTGTACCCAGTCAAAGGATGAGTTTTAGCAATTTTGTGAAGAAGGTGCAGGTGGCTTACTTTCAAGTGAGACTTGGAGACCAGGACAAGTCTTGGACTCCACGTAAAGTGTGCAAGCCCTGAGTTGAAGCATGGGTTGCAACATGAGAATAAAGGTTCATTTTCTCAACAGTCATCTTGATACATTTCCTGAAAATCTAGGTTATATAAGTGATGAGCAAGGCAAAAGGTTCCATTATGATATAAAAACTATGGAGGAGCGATACCAAGGAAGGTGGGATACCCACATGATGGCAACTACTGGTGGAGTGTTAAAAAACTGAATTTAAACACTCCAAAAAGGGCCTACATACAAAAACTTATCCATGATGGAAGAATGTGCCATCACCACGAAAAACATTGTAATCGTGTACTTTTATATGGAGATTGATCCAAATGGAGGTATGGCATAGTGTAAAAACTTGACGTGATGGGCAAAAACCAATGTGATATCTGAGTTCAGAACCCCAAAATTAATCAGAAACAAGTCTCGGATATAAGTCAGCAAAAATAGTGTTGACCAGTGTTATCACAACGATTAGAAGATGTAGAATGCAAGCAGAAGTTTGCTTTTTAAAGATTCATTAAAACTTGAAAAAAAAAAAAAAAAAAAGCAATGAAAAGCTTGGCTTTATAGCCGCACTAGTCAATGTCTGTTGCTTTAAATTTGAGGGTTCTGGTCTAGTTAATAAGCCTACGTGGGGGCGCTCAAATTCTTGCTTGAACCACCCCCCTCGAAACTTGGCTAGATCCTCTCCTCTTCAAAAATCAGTTGTTCATAAATCCTCATAATCAAATTAAAAAGATGCAAATATTCTTTTGCCCTGAAATTCCCATGATTTTGAAACATTAGTTAGTTAAAAGTTCTCTAGTTTCTGATAATAAATTATTAAAATAGCCTAAATTTTTATGTAAAGACCTCCAAAACAAAACAATTAGTAATAAAGCGTTTTGGAGTGAAACAACTTAAGCACATGCTCGTTATTTTGAAGTACGAACTTGTGTCACATCAACTTTATCAACGTGTAATTGACAAAACATGTAAAAAGGATCCCCGTTAAATTTCCTGAGTCTTTTTGGGGCTTTTTTTTTATTGTGAACATCATCAACATGTATAAAAAAGTCTTTAGTAATTTAGCAACACTGAGAAAAGTGGGCTTTTTGAAGACACTCTGTATTAAAAAAAAACTCCAATTCAGTTAAAACACTCACACCCCCTCCCATGCAACAAAAATATGCAAATTTTGTTGAACTCATGTTGTTTTAATTATTCACCTCTGTTGCAAAAATAACGCTTAAATAGTGAGATAATTAGATACAAACAGATGTGTATAAGATGAAAGATAGGGATTAGGGATGAAAATGAAATTATTAAATAGAAACCAGCTGTTTTTTTTAAATATCGGAAATTTGAATACTGAAAAATTCTACTTTATCGAATTTAAAACTATATAAATAAATGAATATATATGGGGGAAGTGGGGCGTGATACGATGTGCTTTTCCCGGTTATATTTTCAAAACAGGAACACGTAGAAAAAGTGTTATTTTAATACAAATTGTTCCGTCATTTAAATTCATTTGATGTGGAACTGGTCTAACGTATGTCGTAAGTCAAAAAGTATGCAAATGCATCATTTTGAAAAACCATCTTGCAACAATTTCTGTTGACCCAATTAGTTATTTTGTCGAGATTCTGAAACTTTCATGTCACAAGCAAATACCTAGTAGACACCTGATAATTTAAATGCATTTAAATAATAAATGTGTTCTACAGAGCCCTGTGAAGGACAAACAAACAATATGTCGAATTCAATTTATTCAGTTAATAATCTGAAAATATTGCGATTAATACTTAAATATAATATAAATATTGATTTAGTATTTTAATTAAAAATATTAATAATAAAATCAATTTTTATTTGGTTCATGTCCTTAATTGGATTCCGTATAATTCACCTAAACACATTTCATTTGAATTCATTTAACTCATGTGTGTACATGGCATTAGGAATACTCTTAAAGCTTCGTCTTTAAGAGTAACATTCCTCAGTTATTCTCATGCAAAGTTTACCAATAATTTTACCTGTGTGTTTGTGCGTATAATGCAAACATAGATCCAATAAAATTTGGACAAAAAACCACCACAAATATTTTTCATT
This sequence comes from Brachycybe producta, assembly GCA_036925085.1. Lineage (NCBI taxonomy): Eukaryota > Metazoa > Arthropoda > Diplopoda > Playtdesmida > Andrognathidae > Brachycybe > Brachycybe producta. The sequence goes on from JAUPFP010000023.1 coordinate 893,129, forward strand.
CTTGAGAGATGTTTTTATCATTTGACAAAAATTCAATCAATACATTTTTCATAAAAAAAGACATCCCACCCCTTTTTAACCGGTTGCCCTTTCTTTCCTAAAAAAAATTCAATTCTCTCTTGAAAATACAAATTTTCCGCTCAAAAAAATGTTTATCTAGAACAAAATTTTTTTATTATATTTTCATCTGAAATATGAAAATAATAAAATCTCATAGAATAAACTAAAAAAATTATTTCTATTCAAATTATGAATATAAATTCCTATAAAAATCTAAAAGAAATTTTCTTTCACAAAGAGAAATACTCAATAAATAAAATTAAAATAAAAACTTCACTTACTTTGTATGAATGTTTACTTTCCTCATGAGGTGAAAACTTATCGACATTTCTTGGGTTGTTTTTTTTTTGTGACAAATATCAATACAATCACAAAACCTAAAAAGAAATAAAGGTTGAACAGCATCAATATATAAACCAAAAAAAAAAAAATACTTGTCAACTTTAAGGTGCCTCTCTTCTTATTTTTTTTTCATGTTACCTCTTGTTCATCATATAAGACACTTTTGTGAGAAAAAAAGAATATGAAATGGAAGTTTTCTCAAAGGTCCTTCAGAAAATAACAAGGTTTTTCCTTTCATTTGACTTCGCTGTGGTGGAGGTGTGGTGTTGGTGGTGGCAACACAATTCATGACAACTCGATGTGAAATAAAAAGTCAACATTTGTTTGCTATAAAATTTTTTTTTAAAAAAAAATTCCTTTTGCTCCAGAGAATTCCAATTCACAATATTTACCCATTCACCACTACTACCACCACACCATCATATCATCAACAGCTATGAGAAATATTGGTCAGATCATTGATGGTTTTTAGTACTTTTACGAACGTTTTTTCAACAATATAGTTTTGTAAGAAATGACAGCAGTGTTCTCGTATGATGATGAAAAAGAATACAAGAAAATACAGTAGAAACCGGAATATTTTTTTGTTTGTATTTTAAACAAATTTCGTGTTGAAAATTGTTTATATAAACAGCTGGTTTCCAAACTCTTGATTATTCTGTCTTTTTGAAAAAGTAAAATTAATAAACTTGAAAAGAGTTTTAGAAACTAAAAGGGTAGCTTAATTACCTAATCAATTTTTATTTGGTTCATGTCTTTAACTTTATTCCGTATAATTAAACTAAACACATTTAACTTGAATGCATTTAGCTCAAGATATAAAGTTTAATACCTTGTACACACATAAGTTAAATGAATTCAAATTAAATGTGTTTGGATGAATTATACGGAATCCAGTTAAGGACATGAACCCAAATAAAAATTGACTTTATTATTAATATTTTAAATTGAAATATTTAAGTATTAATTAATATTAAGTATTAACTCAATATTTTCAGATTATTAACTGAATAAATTGAATTCGACATATTGTTTGTTTGCCCTTCACAGAGGGCTCTGTAGAACACGTTTATTATTTAAATGCATTTAAATATCAGGTGTGTGCTAGGTATTACTCACAATAGAAAAACATGATTAAGAAAACATTAATTTACTTCCATAATTTGTTATATCCCATTTGAACGCTCAGAATAAGAGAAAAAGCCACGATTGCAGCCACAACTGTACAATTCTGGTTTCTTCATTTTGTTTTCCTGTTACGTTGGCATAGCAACGAAGAGATAATGACTTAAAAGCTTTTTTATGTCGGCCTGAAAATGAACCATCTTTAAGCAGACAACATTTTTGTCTATAAAAAGTTTATTTTGAAAGATATCAACATAAAAATATATTTAAGTGATTCAGCTAGTTTCTAAATCATACTCAAGTTTCTCTTTATTTTACACCTGAAAGGCATAATAATCAAAGAGTTCAATAGGCGTTTACACTTTTAAAACCACCTTAAAAAGTGATTGGCCCGAACATGTTTCGTGTTATCAGATTGTTTCGTGTTAAACGATCTCCATTGTACATTGCCCCTACTCAGCATTTATTTTGGTAAATATTAGACAAATGGCATTCCAAAATAATATAATCCTTCTCTTAATGCCAGAAAAAAGAAACGTTTAAAATTATTTTAAGTGAAAAACTGTGCATAAGCACGTTCTATTAGAGCTCTACTAACATTATCATTGTTAAAACTACAACCCCATTAAATAATAATTACATGTAAAGGGTAGTATTACACTAAAAAGCTTTTGGTTGATTTTGTATGGTAAATTAACTTCATGGTTTGCAACCTTTTTAGAAGCAACTTGAATGAGTTTTAGAAACTAGATTATTTATAAGAACAGGTTGTAGTTACTCTCTCATGTCCCTTTTTCTATCTTATTTACTGTATTTTTAAATAAACTTTGATGGCAATTTTAAATAGTATAATGACCAGTTTGTGCAAATTTTAAACTGAGACACAGCTATAAATTTCCAAGAAATGAACATGAAAATACTCTTAAAGCTTGTAACTAGAGACCTACATTGAGTAAAAATTGAAGCCCAGCCCACGAAGCCCACAAAGCTCACCAGGTCCATGGGCCTTTAACATAAATATGCCGATCCAAGCCCAGCCCAAAAGCCCACCATCCCATGGGCTTTGTGTAGGTCCCTAATTTCCACACTAAATGGCTCACAGGTTCACATGCTTACAAAGAAAAGAAACTGCCCCATTAACGGCTTTAATATGTTTATTTTATTGATTGGTCAATGGGGAATATGTTATACTTTTATTAATGTGTGAAATAATATATGTGGTTCAGTTCTATACATTTGTAAAGAACCCCATGAGAGAAATGATGAAATGCCTTCCAAACCCGTGATGCCCACAAAGGCCACCAAACCCACCAAACCCCCAAAGCTCACCAGGCCCATGGGCCTTTAACACAAAAATGCCAGCCCAGGCCCAGCAAAAGCCCACTGGCCCATGAGCTTTATGTAGGTCTCTACTTGTAACTGCTTGTTCATTTACTCTTCCACTTTCTAGCACTTTCATTTCAAAACATGCAGCTCTAACAATTAACTTCATAACTTTCTGCTAACTTTAGTGCTATGAGTGCTATCCCAGCTTTCAAGCTGATTGCAGGTGTATCTAATTGAATTGAATTGAATGAGCTACCCAAGGTTTGCAACAAAGGTCCACATTAAGCCGCGTTTATGATCAGCATCTCACGATGACGTCCTCACTCCTCATCAGCTGGAATCGGATTTTTATGCAGTATCAAAGCAAATGTTCCTCTATTTGTAGTAAAAAATGCATATTGTGAAGTAATCGTCATAATTAAGTGTAACTGCAATAATGTTTTGTTAATGAAAAAGATCGGTTGGAGGCTATATCCAGCTCATAAACTTGTAACAGGCACAATTTGGCACGCAGTTAAAAGTATCCTGTGTGTCAAAGTTGGTCTTTTCTTAGAAAAATATATTGCGAAGACACAATCACAACCTTCGACTTTGTTTTTGTCGCCAGAAAGTCTTTCAAAAGTCGCCTGTGTTGTGTGTGTCGTGTTTTTTTTTAATGAAAAGTAGTGTTACTTCACAATTGGCCCTTTGACCACAGGTTGTAAAAAAAAACATTTGGTTGATATTACATAAAAATCTGACCAATCCCCTCTTCAAGAGAGAATGTCATCACAAAACGTTGACTATAAACGCTGCGTTTATAGTCAACGTTTTGTGACGATATCCTCGCTTTTATGACGCGACGTTAGTTTTAATATACAAGTAATACACGTACGTACACCCAGTAAAACGATTCATCCCATTTAAAAGCTATTTAAAACTCAAAAGTGTAAATTCAACTTCAGATGCAATTTTATTGAAATAAATAAAATCTAAAACCCTGTCTACATTATTTTAGAATTTAACATAAGATTTATTAGAGATTTTTCATAACGTGTTAAATTTATATAAAATCACGAAATGAAGCTAAATAAGAATATTGAAAATCCCCCTTTTGCATTTAAAATTTACCAAAAAAAAATCAAAAACACTTTATACATATTCATCAAATGGAAATTAGAATTTTAAAAAAACCTTGCTTTTAAAACTTAAGTTTTCTACTTAAAATATAAGAACAAATTTGAGGGTTTTTTTTTAAAAAAACGACTTTTTTCTCTTTAAAAGCCGCACTTTATTATTATGCAACCAGGGGAGGATCCAGCTTTTTGGGGGCCCTGGGGTTCAGGTCTTTTTGTGAGCCCTTTTTTAAAAAAAATTTCTTAATAAAATTTATAAATGCTGTTTGTAGCAAACAGTAAAAATATAAGTTTAAGATACTGTAGTTATTATTTTCAGGCTACACACACGCTACACGATACTTTGCATTGTGTCTTGGGGGCCCTCTAAAAATTTGGGGCCCTGAACTCAAGCCCAATTAACCCTCATGTAGATCCAACTTTGTATGCAACTAAAATTTTCTATATAATATGCCACACACATTTAAAATAATAATAAGAAAGTTGTTTTAGCCTTCAAGGTGCATTTTCTGTCAAATTCCTGATAAAGAATAACAACAGCAGCCTATCAAAAAATAACAAACAAAAAGGAGAAAAGAGCGAATAAAAAATTGATTGAAAAAAGAACAATTGGTTCATATAAGACGTGTGTATAAAGCCAAAAATGCTTTTGTTATCATCATCATCATCATCATCATCATCATCTCCTCACCGAAGACGAAAAAAAAACGACTTATGGAAAGTGAAAATCTCATCCATTGTCATCCAAAAAGCTCCCTTCTTCTTTCACTTTTCTTTTTCGTCAAATTATATTCTACAGAAATTCTATCAGTCCATCTGATCATTACATAAATTTCATTTTGTTTTTGTTCTTTCTTCTTCAAAAACAATTTCTTGATAACATCTGTAAAAAGACAGAGATATATTTTTTTATTTTTCTATTGTTAAATGATTGTTTTGTTATTGTTGTTGATGTTGTTTGTTTTCCAAATTTATATGGCTAAGAAAATGTCATTCGTCATTGTTATAATTATACTTTGTAAAGATTAAAAAAAAACTGTGAAAAATAACAGGACCAAATGTCTCAACCCACACACATCATTCATAATATTTATTCATATGATAATAATTGTATTGTTGTAGATTTTTGCACTTCGAAAATAATATTTTATTTTAAACTACTCTCCTTGGTCCCAAGTTGGTCGTCCTAATTAATTATGCATCAGATAAGAACGTCCTCAAAATGGAAACCTATGCAACAGTCTACAGTAAGCAATGGGTGCATTCAGTTTTCAAACGTTTTTAAAGTGGCTTAAAGAGCTCATCGAACCATTTTAAAAACGTTTCAACGTAACGCATCCCATCACACATTCACTACCGTGCCATCTAGTGTGTGCAAGAAAGAAGAAAGTGTGCACAGCCGGCCATCAGTTGTCATGAAGTGACAGTGTGCACCTTCTGCACGGCTCCATAGACACAATATTAAAGTTCCTGAATATATATTTATTTGGATTTTGTCGCCTCGGATGCAGTGCACTGCAGTGGCTAATACTTAAGCTCCATAGATGTTTTTTTTTTTGAAAAATGTGGACGCAAAATCGTCTAGCGAACTTTTTTTTAGAATCAACAATTACGAAAAATTTCAAATTGTTTTCAAAACTAGAATAACAAGTAGACTATGTTAAAAGTTTTTTTAGAAAATGATCCATTTTTAGGTTCTTTCATTAACATTTTCATGAAAAACTATTTTCTCCTTTTTCAAAGTGTTGTAAAAAGTTTATTTGTTTAAAGATATCATCATCAAAAAAACGTTTACTATTTGTGGCCCAGGTATTAATATCTGTTGGTTTCAAATATTTAACGGTATATTTTTCACATGTATTTCACACAATTTTGAATTGTGCAATTTGTGCTGATTTGTTTGACCCATGTTTAAGTCCGTTTACCTCAAAAACGTCTATTTTTTGGTAGCCACATCTTAATGTGTTCTTCAGGTGTTAAGGTATTTTTATGACATTACAATTTGCTGTTTGGTTTCTAGAGCCATTTGAGTAACTTTGCAAACGGCAACATTAACCTTGTCTCATGGCAGGTGAAACTCTGGAGTGTCTAGGGGACTCTAGGCCCTTAAGAGCCTATAAACATTTCAGAGTTTCTAATATTTCACAATGTCACTTCCATACTCCATAACTATGAAATATTGTCCGATTCGTGGTTGCATCAAAGCTGTCAAATGATGCATCCGAAAAAAAAGCATAAAATTTGTTGAACCTCAACAAAAAATAGCAAAAGTTTTTCGTCAACTGTTATATTTACTTCACAGCAAAATAACATTTGGTTTACATATTTGTGAACACAAACATTCGCGGCCAAGAAAAATTTGTATTATTACCGAATATCTTGAAGATTTCAACAACACCATTGAGAGTTTCAACGTTTTTAGTTATTCTTACTATTATTATTATTATTATTATTATTATTATTATTTATTCGTAGTCAGTTCTTTACTTCTATATTATAACTTGAATATTAAATTGAAATTCTAGCACAAGAAAAATCTCTTGTGTAATTTAAGTAGAGACTGTAAGACATGCTAAGATTTAAGATGCATATGCTTAAGAAAAATAAGGGCAATGCTATTTGTGCTGCTTTTTCATCCTTTTTACAGATAAATAAAATGGGTTTTTAAGGCCTCTGAACTATTTTTTTTATCTCTGTCATGAGGATTTATATATGTGTTATATTATACTCAAAACTGAGAAGAAACCAGAAAAATGCATTCTTTACTTAAAAATCACTGAAGCCTAGTATACAAAATTCATACAGAAAAAGCATTTTTTTACCACATCTGTTGTGAGAAAGAAAAAAAACCTAAGAACGAAAAATCTAGACTATTTTCAAAAAAACCTTACAGCTCTGAATTACGGATCAAAGCACGAAAGAAAGAAAAAACCTTCTTTCGTGATTTGCAGTCAACAGATAATTGATTTCACATATACTTACTGACTAAATTCAAAAAATTTCTTGAAGGCGTATTGGTTTAATATAAAGAAAAAGCCAAAAACAAAGTTCTAAATAAACAGATATAAGTTGATAAATGTTTGCTTTCTCTTTCATTAAAAACTATATGAAACGAACATCTCTGCTTGAAACCTATTTATATTGGATGATTTCATTTGTCAATGTTACAAAGTGAGAAAAAATGTTATCTTGTAAATCCACTAGTCAGTTTGCAAAACCACCATTGAATTTTTTTTTTGCAAATTGGCTAGTGAATTTGCTGGCGTTTTGCTAAGTAATAGCTAGTAAATCTATACATTTATTAGCATTTAAGATAGTGAGCAGAATCGCTAAAACAACTAAGAGATTCTTACACATTTACCTACATCAGTCATGTCAAACTCGCGGCCCACAACGAATATCTTTGTTGCCCAGCCCATGACAGATCCAGGATTACTGACAATCAACTTGGGTCAGTTTTGAAAGTAATCACTGCGAACAAGATTTCCACCGAAGATTGTAGCAGAGAAGAGATGCCAAGTGTGACAACCTGCATCTGCAGACTTGTGGATCACCCCATAGAAATTCCCTTTTTTCAGAATGGCACCCCATTGAGCACAGATGTCCAGACTTGGGTGGCACGAATTCTTAGTGAATTCGAGGAACCGTGAGAAATTGGGAAGAGTCCCAAAAATGCCTTTCCTTAAAAGGTAATATTTTTAGCCTAGGGCAATAATTGGCCCAGTTGGCCTGTCATTGAGCCCTTAGGTGACAGTTGCCCCTCCCTTGAGACAGAACGAAAGTGCCGTGCCACTTATGTTTGAGGACAGTCCGAGTTTGAGTTCGAATTGAGATAGTTCGGAACAGAGTGCAAAGAAAAGTGTTTTTATAACTCCGGACTTAGAGTGAATGTAATATTCCAGTATTTTAGTCTATAATTGTATCGTCAATTTAAAGGATTATAATCATGTAAAAGTACAAAGTTGTTATATAAAAAGAAACCTTTTATACCTCATAAAAGTGTCGTGTTAGTTATTTTCTCCACAGTGAAAATAACAAAGGAAGAGACTTTGGCCTATATCTTCAGCACCAACAGAGGCACTCAAAAACCTTCTGAGTCCCTCTGGTTGGCACCTTCAGACCGGGCTAATGAGGACTAGTATCGTCAAGTTCGCTATGCATCTATACCAAAGATTTCCGAGACGAGACTGAGTGTGTTCCTGCTCGAGAGCGTGAGGAGGGCCATGGGGATGGTGCTAAAGAGCCAGCCTCGTCACACACGTGTCAGGAAGAAAACATTAATTTTACCGTTGTCCTTTTTCTTTTTTCTACTGTACTTTTCGAAATAACCCTACGTTTCTATAAACATTGAAGTTATTGTTTTTTTCTGGCCCACATAAACTGGGGCTTTGTTTATTTGGCCCGTGTTAGCCTTTGAGTTTGACATGCTTGGCCTAAACGTTATCAATTATGCAGTATTACTATGCATATTAGTGAGGTTTATTAATACATTCAACAATGTATAACATCCAAACTTCCACAACACAACGTACCAAAACTCATGGCACACTGTGTTCTGCCTCAGACCCGCAGCACACCCTTTGGATACCCATTTTGCACTTAAAATATCCACGTATGGCCCTCCACTTAAAGGTTTGGAGACTCCCCCTCGGACAAACAGCATTGAATCTTGTTATAAATATAGACAGTGTGACCACAACTTCGCAGCACATAGAAAGGTGGAGTCACACTACTCAACAAACAGCTGTAAAGTGTAGTGAAAAACCAAAAAAACACTTACAACATGTATTGTGAGGAATAGGACTGAATTTTTTTTGTATTGTGACAAGAGAGTGTCTTACTATTGGTTGCAAAGACATCATTGATGGTGTTAGGTTGTGGCTTGGCACTATAGGCCTACTGTCAATAAGGGAAAATTACTATATGTGACAAAGAGATATTGCCACACTCTGTAATAAACAACTTTGGCAACACAAACATTTATAAATTAAGCAATCGATTATTTCAGCAATGTTCATGAACTATTGTTGTATGTATGTATGTATGTATGTATGTATTTATGTTTGTATGTATGTATGTGTGTGTGTGCGTGCGTATGTTTATGTTTGTTTCCGCAATGATTTTCAGCAAAGATGTTATCAGCTATATTGTTGTCAATTGTAGACCCCCACGTAAACACACAAATATGATGTGAATGGAATATTAAATTTGATTTACAAAAGAGCTAGAGAGAAAGAGAGAGAGACCTTCTGGCTAAAAATGAGCACCAAAGTCAACAACAAAAAATTGTACAGTTTGCGAAGGCGAAAAACTCCAAATTCTACTTGTTGTTGTTGTTGTTGTTGTTACACAAGGTAGACACAGAAAAAACTTCCATTCTGTCAAACTAGGAATTTACCAATGAGGGAGGAAGGAGAATTAGATCTTAAAGCAATATTATTAGAGCTTTCACACAAGTTTCAATATATTTTTCTACTTCCAGTTTCTACAACACACAACTGTCACATACTTTCTTATTATATAAGATATAATCTTGTTACTAAAATCACTTCATTGCTCTAGTTAGCTGACAAACATTGTTTTCTTATTAAATTTTCGTTAAGTTACAATGTTAGAACAGCAAAACTATTTGGAATGTCCTCTTCTAAGTTTGGAAGTTCGTAATTGCTAACATAAAAAAACACCTAGGAAATGCTGAGACAAATTCTGAAATCATATTAAGGTTGCATGTATTTCTGACATACATATATAATCTTCTGAAGTTAGTGTTTTTGATAAAGGGTTTGAAAGAGAAAAAGGAAATGAAACAACTTTTAAACTGCACTGCACTGTCTTTTTACTTTAGAAGTTTCTCTCTTTTTTGATCTTCTATTATTATCTTCATTAGTCATAAAAATTTCAAATCTTAAAACAAAGTGCTAAAAGTCTTAAAAGTTATACAGTATGTCCCAAAATGAACGCACCACACACACACACACACACAGTCTGTAGTTTAGAATTTAATATTTCAGAAACAATAATTAGAAGCTACACATTTGAACCTTGAGGCTGGAAGATATGTGAATACAGACATTATATTAGGTCAACTGAACTGAGAATACCACTATCGCCCTACCACTTTAATTAGACCATAAATTGCCATTTCTCATCATGAAATGGTGTTATTTTGAGATAAAGCTGTAGTCAAATCTAAACTTACTTGTAAATAAAATACATTACAACAATAGTTGAAATGATGAATAATTTGAAAATAAAAATTCCTTAAATAGAAATCCATCCCAAACACACCAAAAAATCGAATAAATGTCGAACAAAATCAACTAGTTGAAAAGTTAAAATTGTTCCACTTTGAAACTGTTTTTGAGAGATTATTTCTGCTTTTCCCTGTTTAAAAAACGATTCTACCCTCATTTTCGTAAAGTAATAATAATTCTAATAATTAACCCATTGTGCTTTCGGCGCAGGGGTCTGCGCTGATCAAATTTGGCGGTGGCGACGTGGCGTGGCGTGGTCAAAATTTAATCGGTGGCGGTGAAGCATGGCAGCAGCTTTCACCTCTAGTTCGTTGTGTCTGAGACATACTGTATATTTAACACTGCACTTTAAAATTACACACGGCGTTTCAAAATTCTATTTATTAAAAAGTTCTGGAAAATCTCATAAAACTTTACATATAAAAAAAGAAACTGTAACATTGTAAATTAGGCATACAGAAACCACACTTTTTTTTTATAAATTTTGCATAAAACTGTGTATGTGCTATAATTATCCTTAAAGAATGGGTATTCTTCAGAAATTAACAACAGAGTTATACAATATAATGTTGTACAAATAGTAGGCAAAAGCATCTATCATTAAAACATCCGAGTTATTTTCAATTAAACTCTGTTTACTCTCAGTTTTGAAAACATCTTTAAGAAAAAAAAATTATAAGACTTTTAGAGGTGGCAACGGGCAGAACCGAACCGTTTCTACTCGGTTCGGTTCGCGATTTTTTGGAAGCCAGTTCTGATGAGTTCATAGATCTTGATTCCGAACCGTTGACATTTCTAAAGACTTTTAAAAACTAGAAGCATAGATGTATTTATCTTCAAAAATGAACTTTTGCTGTTGATTTGAAATGAACAGCTGATTTTCTAACTCAGAAGCAATACTAAAGAGAAACTGCAACTGTATTAGAAACTAGAACGGTAGCTGAACCATTTATTAGATATTTCATGTTGATATTTTTCAACATAAAAATGAAAAATATCATCTGTTTAATGTTGAATCATTTTCAAACATAAAAAAAACCTTATTTTAAAAGATAACATTAAGGTACTTCTAAGTGATTGAGGTACCCTTCTAGTTTCTAAAACAATTTCATGTTTCTCTTAATTTTGTTCCTGTAAGACAAAATAATCAGTGTGTGTGTGTGTGTGGGGGGGGGGGGGCGTTTACACTTTAAAACCAGCATAAGGATATAGAAAAATATACTAAAGTCAATATATTGATTCAATATTTCCATATTTACACTTAAAATTAGAATATACTGTACACTTAAAGCTCGTAATAATCATTTCCGTCATTTATTTAGTTTTCTCTTTTGCAGCAGGCGGCCATTTTTAATCAAAACATTCTAGATGAACAATTTACTTACAGTTTAAAGTACAATTTATAAATTATATTTTTGCAATTGCATTTGTGTATGTATGATTACATTTTTGCTTATTCTTGCACAGAAGTGCAACTTGAAACTTTATGCAGTGATATATATAATGTATATATATATTTTTTTCCCGTAACAAAGTTAATTATTGTTCAAAAAAGCCCAATTATTATTATTATTATATATAGTAATTCTAGTACCAAAAAATCTTTTAAGCTAAGATATGCATTAATATGACTTCGTCTTGAATTTCTTTTTTGTTTTGAAGGAAAAGCCCTTCTAAAAAAACTATTTACTAATGAGTAATGACAATCTTTATTTCTAATAAGGCTACTACAAATAAAATACCATTGCTTCATTGGTGAGCTTTAATCACGTGACTACTAATTTCTTAAAAAAAAGTGTGTCAGTGATTAATCTTTCATTTAAGTGTCATTACTTATTTTTCTAAAGAAAGACATAAGCTAAGATGTTTGGAAAGTGCATTGTCACTAATATCTCAATGAAAAAATAAATGTTAAAACTAAATTCAATAAATTGTAAAGCGATGTCATCAATAGCTAAGATGAACATTGAACAAGCCTACTTCATCATAAAATGTATGCTGAGAGTTAGCAACAATCGCCATATAGTCATCATCATCATTACAAGGAAATCATCTTTAATGATTATTTTCGACAAAAAGAAAAAAAGGAGGAGGAGGAAGATAGTGTTGAATTTTGTTAAGACCTTTAATAAAGTTCTGGCACAATAATATTAGCACACATTGTGCCTTGCAAAGGAAAGAATTTATTGATTAATAATGATCGTTAATTGCCTTCAATTCAAATAATTGCCAATATGATGCTACAATGAATCTTTGTTTCTTCCCTTTCAATTTATAGCCCAAAGGTGTTGTTTACGCCATGCCAACAACTATTGGAACATTCCATGTGTTTACATCACCAACATTTTCTTGTACAAATCTTCGATAATTTTTTCAGTATGTGTTGGCGATGTAAACTCACCATTAAGTACTGTACACATACACTGCAACAAGTGAAGACATTTATGTTGCATTAACTTCCATTAAGTAGACATTGCGTTCACACAGGTGAAACAGGCTGCATTATGCCGAGAGTTGTTTCTATAAAGCCACACAATAAAATAGCCATTTATGCAATGCACAGAATGCCTAAAACAGTTCTTAGCGATTCAGACAATGCACAACATTCTGTACATGTTGTACACCACATATGGAATGTTTTTACTGAGTGCGAAATCTGCGGCTAAAATAGTGAATTGGAGATTTTGCACATTGATTAATGCATCTTTCGAATGATTTTGATTTCACACTTTGGTCGTAACAAACATATTTTCTGAAATCAATGATGAAAAATTAATGGGTCGTGTTAAATTCGAGGCCACATTATATCTGGGCTAATACAGTACTCTGCAAGCAGCCAAGAAGGCTTGTGGCAGAGGTACCAGAACTCAATTGCATTCAGATGCATTGTCAAAACTCAAAGATATAAACTCAGTAACAATTGTAACATGTTCTGGTGCAGCTGAAATACTGCTATGCTCAAAAATTAAGAGAACCCACCCACCCCTTCATATAACAAGATGATTTCCATGCGTAAAACTACCTATTATTCTACTAATAAATGACCAATAACAACTGTCCCGTGCTCAAATATAAATGCCCTGCGTAGTTTACTTGAAGTTGTTTTAGGACAAAAAGCCTTTTATCATCCGCTTAAAAAATGTTAAGACTACAATCTGACCTCCTTGCAAATAAATTATCCCAACCAAGCTCTGAAAGCATTTTAGTCACACTCTTGGCAATCTCATATTTGCTATAAACAAACTTAACATAAGGATGTTGAACCACTTCAACAGAATCAACTAAAACCTCTGTAGTGTGTGGACTCCAAAACAGTGCAATACATACAGTATGCATTTCAAAAGTAAATAAGAAACAAGAGCCTTTTACAGACAGTAATCCAACCAACCATGAAAACATCTCTTTTTTGAGGGATTTTCATTACAAAAATATCTGAAGCTAAACAACTCCATTGTTATTGGGTGCTACTTATAACATGCCCATTACGTGGCAACTTCAAAAGTTTTCAACAGAAACTCCTATTTCACAATTACCACGAGTAAAATAACAGATGACACTCATATTACCAATATAAAAATAACAACATTCTGAAAAAAGAGCGTTTTTTTTCTTCTTCTTCTAAATGTCACTTTTTTTTTTAAAAAAATAAAAAAGTACTTAGAAAGAAAAATCTTGACAAAATTTTAATTTTCTATTCGTGCCTCTTGTGTGTGTATCTATCTATTGATGATTCTAACACATACTTTTCAGTTGATGCAATAAACAGTTAATTTAGCCAATAAATTGCATACGATGCACGTGGTTTATACGTGTCACATATATATAACAACATTTTGTGAAACAAACGCACCTTGAAATTTTCATTTTGTACACATTTTTAGCGTCTTGTACTTGTTTTGTAGCATTGCGGAATATTCAATTCCGAAAGAAATACGTGTTTTGCATGTAACTAGCATGTTACAAGCTTTTATTGTTTTTCTTCATTGTCATGTTTTGTTCAAAGAAGAAAAAAAAACATAAAAAATCTCAACAAAACAGGACATTGAAATACCACCTCCCCCCCTTTCCTTTTAATATGTTGGTCACAAATACGAAGATATAAATAACTGCATTTATTTATATAATGCTCTTATTCATGTTCTTGTAGTATTATAATTTTATAAAAGTCAATACATTCAGCGCAATTTATTAAACTATTCGTTTTACTCAGATTTTGTTTAATTTGAAATCACATGATTTGTTTTTTCATACCACGGATAAATCATACCATGGACACTCCATAGATATACCCCAGACAAATCATACCACGGACACTTTATACTATGGACATTCCATACCTCAGACAACTCATACTACGGGACAACTCATACAACAGACACTTCATACTATGGACAAATCATAACATGGACACTAGGGTGGAGTGAAAATGTATGAAAAACGACTTTTTTCGATTTTTGTAATGGAATAGTTGCTAAAAGCTGTCTTTCTGTTTAACATTTAAATGTGCAAAATGGCAATTTTCTAGATTTAAGTTTCGAGGTGCCCCCGATGATCCGAAATTTGTAAAATTTTGCAATTTTCTATTAATTTTCTATAAATCATATTGTTTTGAGTACGCAAAAAACATATGGAATAGTCACAAAACATGTTTCCGAACTCGATTTGGCATAAGAAAAACTATAGTTGCCCTAATTTAGACTTTTGAGGTGCCCCAGAAGCCCTAGAAATCAGAAAAAAAAGATGAAAAATGAAATAATTTTTTGTAATTATTATAGGATGTTCTTTATTTCATTTTATTAATAGTAATCAAAAGAAATATAAAAAACAATAGTTGCAAACAAGTTATGTGTTGTAGTCACACTTTGTTTCAAAGGAAGGCATGTTCTTACACAATAAAAGCCTCCCCGGATGATGTTTACAGTGAGCAGAGTTACCTGGAAAAATTAAGTGGGAGGTGGGGCATCTACAAAGGGCTTTTTAAACATGTTCCTATGTATTCTGTTAAAATTTCACATATAGATTATAGATATTTATAATTAAAAATAGACATTTTTTCCTGAAAATATCAAAATTTCAAAACTCTGTGGGCACCTCAAAATGCAACATTAGAAAAGAAATATTTTGCATGGTTCCTTATAGAGTCAACCTACAACATTTCCAAGTGTGACACCCTGTAGAAACAGAAGGTGAAACACTTAAGTCAAAAATTCAGTTTTGACAGTAAGGCACCCCTTGGTGCACAGATGTTCGGACATGGGTGGCCCGAATTCTAAAGAATTCGTGGAACCAAGTCCGACCATGAGAAAATTGGAAATAAGTTCCAAGAATATTTCTGATTATGATTTAATATCCCCGGCCCAGGGCAATGATTGGCCCAGTTGGTCAATCATTAAGCCCTGAGGTGATAGTTGCCACTCCCAGGAGACCGGACAAGTGAGCCTGAGACTTGAATGTGAGGACAGTCAGAGTTTAGACACTGAGTAAGAAAGTCAGAGCCTAGAGTTGAAACTAGTAAGTCTTGTTTCAGAGTCAGTCCAAGAGGACTAGAAGAGAAAACTCTAAACACAGAGTGTAGAGTTAAGTCTGACTGATAGTAACAGAGTTTTGTAAAGAGTGTTATCAAGAATGTAATAACCAAAGAGCTAGTAAAGAGACATTATTATACATCAACCTGTGTCAGTGTTGTGTATGTGAATTGTATTGGGTTTCTGTACTCCTAAAATAGAGGAGTATCCAGCAGAAGGTACTCAGACACAGCCTGAGTCCCTCTGCCTGGAGCCTCCAGCAACTCAACGAAAAGGACTAGAGTTACTTCGGCATCGTCACGCCCTATATCCAAAGATCCCTAGGAAAGACGGTCTTTTTGTGGGCCGTGCCAGGCGAGGCAAGTAAATGTCACGCCCGGTGAACCCAACCCCCAGAGGTTCAACAGCAGTAGAGGCTGGTCCGCAGCAGTCGACAACAGTCGACCCCGGCACCACCGATTCAGCAGAGGGAACAACGTCGGCAACGAGGACGAAGTTCCTCACGCATCGTCGGTAATGGAGCCAAAGGTACAAGAGGTGGGCCAGTCACGTCACACAAGGTATTCTATTTTTATTTTGCAAAAATATTTTTTTCACTTCACCCTAAAAAAAAAATCAAAATTTCAAAACTCTGGGGGCACCTCAATGTGCAACATTAGAAAAAAAATATTTTGCATGGTTCCTTATAGAGTCAACCTACAACATTTCCAAGGTATTCTATTTTTATTTTGCAAAAATATTTTTTTCACTCCACCCTAATGGACACTGCATACCCCAGACAGCTCATACTACGGGACAACTCATAACATGGACACACCATACCACGGACACTTCATACCATGGACACACCATACCACAGACACTTTATACCATGGACACTCCATACCATAGACACTCCATATCCCAGACAACTCATACTATGGGATAACTCATACAACGGACACTTCATACCACGGACAAATCATAACATGGACACTACATACCCCAGACAGCGCATACTACGGGACAACTCATACCACGGACAAACCATACCATGGACACACCATACCCCAGACAACTCATACATCGGTACAACTCATACCACGGTACAACTCATGACACGGGAGAGATGCGTTTACACTTTAAAACCCTTAATGTTTGGATAAAAAACGAAATTCGATTTACAAAAAAATAACTCAAGATTTTTACTTGATTTTTTTGGTTGTAATTCTCATTTCATTTTAATATGTACATTTTTTGAAGCAGAAATTTTTTATAAATTTATTGCAATACGCAGAAGTAGAAAGACAGATTTTCCATTTCAGATATAATAATAAAAATGATTGTTATAAAAACTTATATATGAGAATATTTTAGTATACATAATGGAATTTCTAGAAAAGCTCACAAACTTGAGTACTGATTTCAATTAGATAAAAATTAAATTTGGAAAAAGTCTTGTCCTTGACAATAAACTAAAAAAAAATCCAATTTTCTGTTATTGCATTCGGAGTACTACTTCAGGCCAAAACGAAATAAATACTGCGCAGATTAATTACTAATAAATGTAATTAGAAATAATATTATGGTGGTTTTAAGTTGATTTTTGTGCTGTTTGTAAATAAGATGCACTTCACCACAGGAAGTTATTTATTTGTGTACGCTTGAGAAGAAGAAACATTCCAAGAATTACTTAGAAATATTGTAATATTAAATGGGGGGAAATGTTGACGTTATTTTTGGTTGTTTCATCCTTGCGTCCAAAATCTATAGAAATGGACAACTAATAAATTGGTTAGTCGAGCGTGATAAATGTACAATTTCTCTACACAGGTTCAAAAAAACCTAACGGATTCGAAGATTTGTCACGCATCACTTTGTAGTCTATACTTAACTGTGCACACGAGATTTGAGTCTGTCACAAATATACTACTACTGGACAGAATGTGGCGCGTTCCATTTCGCATGACGATAGTGGTTGGAGGTGGAGGCTAACAATGCTTTTAGATAATTTGGTTGGAATATGTTGGCGGTGGAGGATGTCTCTCAAACTAGTTATTCTATCCTTCATGTGCAAAATGAAGAAGAACTCGAATGTTTTTTTTAGAAACTAGAAGGGTAACTGAATCACTTAAGGGTATTTTCATGTTGTTATCCTTGAAAATAAGTATTTAACTGGCAAAAATTTAAGAAAAATATCACTTGCTTTAAAGTTGGGTCCTATTCAAACTCACTCAAAAAGCTTATTTTGAAAGATTTCAACATGAAAAAATACCATTAAGAAACTCAACTACCGCCTTCTAGTTTCTATAACATTTTGTAGTTTCTCTTAATTTTGCTTTCGAAAGACAGAAAAATCAAGAGTTCATCATAAAACCTTTGAAGTCCAGAGTGAGTGAAGCCCCAAGCACTCTTGGTACTTTCTAATGTAATTACTAATCATTTAATAACTAGCCTCCATCTCCAACCCTCGAAGTCGTTTGAGATGGATTTCATCACAGGAATGTAACTTTTTTTCATCACTCTCTTAAGTAGGAAAGAATCGATTCCATAACAACCAGTATTTTTTTTTGTTATCTTCTTTTAGTATAAAATAATTGGATGACAAAAGAGTAGAAAAAAATTACTTTCAAGCTTAATTATACACATAACGGTAATAACAATCCAATGATATTTTAGAATTCCTTTATATAAAAAAAATAGTTACAAACTAAAAACTGCAATAACAAGAATTGTGAAACTTTTTTCTTCTTTTATAGAAGAAATACTTTCTGCAAAAGTCCATTTTTTCCCCTTAATTTCGACTTTTTTTATTTTCCCGCGGAACCGTTACTTTCCCTTCGCGGGACCCCATTTGGGAAACGCTGCTCTATACCCAGCTTAAAATATCAATTTTCTTTAGACTATATATTGCTAAACGTTTTTTAAACAAAAATTTTACTTGTTAAAAGCTGCAAATACTAGGGCTCTACACCTTTTGCAACGTTTATTTTTCTTTTTTTTTTTTAAAAAAAACACGATATAAAATTCCTTGTATGTGTCCTATTAAGTACTCTAAGATTAACCCAACTTTAACAAATTAGCATACAATTTACATCTAAAATAAAAAAAGAAACAGCTTGTCAAACAAAGGAGAGAAAGAAAAAAAAAAACCCGCCATCTTCAATCTTTTTTTGATCAAGAGCCAAAGTAATTTTTTGCTCATTTGCCTAATTTCACAGTTGACAGCTCAAAATTTTTAAGTGTGTTGATTGTAAATTAAATCTACATGTACTTAAGATATGTAAAACAATTACTCATTAACATGCTAATTTGTCAAACATTCACTTTAACAAAGTAAAAAAAATATATGTATATGTAGCGTGAATTTCCAAAACGCTGTATATGCCAAAATTTAAATTTTTCAGAATTTATAGAAAAATCAAATTTTCTATTAAACCAATTACATTAAAAGGCATAAAATATTGCAATAGAATTTACAGGAAGCTACGAAATAGAGAGAATCGATTAAAAAAAAATTATTAATCAGTATTAGAATATTTTTTTTTTAAAAAAAATTTTAAACTTCATTTCAGTTCCAAAACGTTGTAAATGCCAACATGCAACACATGTTGCCAAGTTGTCAGTTTAGTAACATTGTTGGCGTTTACAGTTCCCAAATCAGCTGCTGTTCATAAACCATCCTAAAGTGAATTGACTAAATTTTAAGATGATTTTTTTTTTCTTAATACTAAGAAATTTCTGAATCTGAAAAAATGCATTAAATTGTCAACGAGTATTTTTTCATAAATTTCTAAAACTTAAGTTAACATTTCTAAATTGTAATCAAAAGCAACATATTACCGACTCCGTTTTTGAAAAAATAAAATGCATAATTAATTTTCATAATGAAAATGCATTCCATTAATTCTAATTCAACATCTGTTTTGTCAATTTAGTGACAGATGCGATTAATTTATTTACGAGTCGCCAATATAAAAATTAAAAAAGGTAAAATAAATATATATAAAAAAAATTACAAATTAATCAAATAATAAAACAAATTAAATCAAATATACAAAGTGATGTTAATTAAATTAAAAATGAAAAAAACAGTAAATAACAACAAGAAAAGAAACTTCAAAACTGAAAAAAAAGTTTTACTTTTTGAAGTTGAATTTTTAAAAATCTAATTAAAATTTATTTGTCTTTTAAGTCTGTGCATTTATTTTGAATGTCATTTACATTTTAGACGTTTTTCCCTTCTCTTTCTCATTGTCTTTTTTTCTATTTTTAAGTGGTACACAAGTGTGCCTATATAACAATGACATAAAACTACATTTAAAACAAAAGGGTTCTAAAAGATGTGTTGTAACGCTGAAGATGGGGGTGAATTGCTGTTTGTTCATTCTATACTTAATACACTTATATACGCAGATCAAATTAAAACATGTCACACAAATACAATTACACACAAAAGACAAAAACAATACATAATAAGAAGGTATAGGTAATTGCAATGAAATCTAACTTGTAATTGGAATTCTGATCCAGGAATCATTAATGTAACTCGAGATCTCTTTGATAAACACGGAGAATCTTTTATCTACTTGCCTATCTCTCAGTCTCTCTCTCTCTCCCTCTTTCTCATGTTTCTCTAGCTTCATCTCTCTTTCTCTTATATTTCTCTAGCTTCGTCTCTCTTTCTCTTTCTCTCTCATATATATCTTTTTATGCTTCACTTTGCCAACATAAAAGGACTATATAAGATGACCTAATAGGCAATTCGCTAAGACTTTAACTATGTGATGATAAGACCCCTTGAATCGAATTAATTACTCTTAAGAGTGTTTTATTTGCTTCAGTACGTGTGTCATGACACTTAATATTTAAAGCTACTCACACAGTAAGAAAGGAATATTTGTCTTCAAAGTCACTTAATAAAACTTTTCATGGCTATTTAATCTATTTCTATACAAACTTTAGAAATTGCACATGGAGTAACTTTTCAGTAACTATAGTTTTTTTTAGTACCGGTAGTTATTATCTTCCGTTAGTACAAGTTAAACTTGTATCAGATAAGTTGCTGCATCCATTTCATAGTAAAAGTATATTTACAGTAGCCTATTTTTATGCTGTAAAGTATCTAGAAGGATGATTAATCCGCCCTTTTAGACAATTCTATATATACTGTATATAAAAAAAAAGAAAATTTCCGGATGTGCTTCATTTCACCATTTCCTTTTCAAACATGAGGTCATATAAAGTAAATGATAAAAAGGAGGCCAATGGTGTAAATGGGGCGTCTACATACTGTACACAAACAAACTTTCCATTCTGACGACATTCAACACTGAACGGTCTCAGTGGCCACACTCAATTTATTATTTGTCAGTCAACAAATATGTGTGTGGATTATATGCTTGTTTTCTGGATAAAAGTAAGGTGGCTGAATAGATAATGTTTTTGAAATTTTTGAATTTTGCGTTCAAAAAAGTTCAAAAGCTTTAAAGGCTTTTATTTAATTTTAGATGACGGTTATCCATTTGAGTGAACTTGTATTTTTCCTATTTTAAATTTTTTTTAACCAAGTTTCCCATCAACCTCGAGATAGCTGAACATTTTGTATCACAGCAGCATCTACTAGTGGAACCTGTTAATCTATCAAATTTTGATGGATACTCGAATGACCTGTCCACGGATCCACTGTTATAGGAGGCTGCGTACCTTAAATAACGTACTTGTCAACAAAATAAAACAAATGACACTCCTGTAGTACCAAAAACAAAAACATGTCTTAATAGAAATAAAAGTTTGTATAAAAAAAACGTAGTTTTTTATATTTACTTGTTTCAAAGTAACATTACAAAACTTCTATAGATAAACCTAATTTTTTTTAAAAAAAAAAAAGTTTGCATCCACATTAAATTAAATAATAGTAAATTTTCTAAATTACTATTGATACACTGGAATTAATTATTGTATATGTTGATTAGATTCCTTTAAAATATGATAAGCTTTTTTGTATATGAAACATGTCGCTTCTTTCGAAAATAAAAGTAAATCTGGTTGTAAAGACCCCCTGTGAATAGGCAATCACTGATAAGTTGATTTTGCTTCTAGAATTCGCATTTAGATATGATTTTATGCTTTTTTTTCAAGTTCTTTGTATATGTATTTCAAAATGTGATCTCGTTTTTCACTTTCACCAGTTGAATTTTGAGTGTTCTGAAGTATTATTACAAATATTTTATTTTCATCATGTCAGAACTGGTCTTGAATATTTTTTCACTTGTTTTGTTTGAGAGTACTGTGTTGCTATGGCAGTAATAAGAATCTTTCATGTGAAACAAGAGCACAAGTTCCTTTCACAAGAAACCTTTTTATGTCTCTATTAATAAAACATGGTCATTTATGAAATTTTAGATCTAATCGAGATTTTTCATTAATAAAAGAAAATGTTATTTTCAAAATAAGTTACAAATGAGGAATTTTATCATTTCAAATTTCCATTCATCACCAGAACAAACTTCCACTTTGCTAACCCGTTTCAATCGTATCAGCTATTAAATTGATATAGTATTTAATTTATGCACCTATCGTCAAAACAAAAAAATGGTCATTCTATAGAATTCCTAATCAATGTGCAAAATTTTAAACTCAGTAGTAAATTTACACAATTATTAAACATTTTAGGCAATGGTGCAAACATTTCTACGATAATATAAAATATACACTTGAGACTTCAACTTGAATCCTCAGAGCAAGATACTAACATTCAAAACTTTAACATAAAACTTACTAAATTGTAACCCTGCTTAGAGGATTTAAAAGTTAAAAGTTCGATTGACGAGTTTTCTTTTAGGAAGTACATTTGTACATTTAAGAAAACATACTGTACCTCGCTTAAAACTGTATCGTTAATTGAATTTACAGAAAAAAGTCATAAAATCTGAGAATTATACCTTATGATGTCACTCCTTTTTTTGCTATTATTTTATGATTGTCATTTTATGCTTTACACTAGTCAAAGGAAATAATATGACAATAATTGTCATAATAATATTTTGTAATTTGATTTTGTAACTGTTACAAGATTATGAGCTAGATATGACAATTTACTGTCATATGACAGTTTCATCTTTTCTCAATAATGAGGCGCTCAGGAGCTTTAAATTTGCAGACTTGCCTACGGACTAGTCATCATTTCCTGTACCTTATCCCGCAAGCAGCAGGGTCGGCCTTGCTGGTTCTAACTCTCCACTCGTTCCGATTTTGCACCAAGCCCCCAGTGACCCCACATGCCACCATATCCCGTTTTACTTTTCTAATTCCGAATTCTTTTCTTCTTCCGTTGTAATTTTCTAAATTAACGGATTTTCCTACTTTGACAGTAATATATGCAATAGTTATGCCACATTAATTAGCAATCTATTTCAACATACAAATTCCTCTTTTGAATTTCTATGAAGTTTGATGGAAACTAATATTCATATTTAAGTATGTTATCTTTAAAATACCGTAAATAAAACCATGCATTTATTATTCTGTATGCATTCAAACCGAAAAATTTCCGAACATTTCTTCAGCGATTCGTATTGTTTGCGGCATTAAATACAAGTTTCCAGTAAGAAAAAAAAGGAGAACTTTTCAAATAAAATTCACATTAGAAAATGTGTATATTCCTAATGAATTCTAACTTAGAAAAGAAAAAATACACAAGTCCCAAGATACTCTTTCTTTCTTTTGTGTTTTCTATTGCATTTATTTTTTATTTCATCCAATTGAATCAATAATCGTCTTCGAAAAAATACAATTTTAAAACTACAGTTCATCTTTAAAAAAAATCCAACGAGAGACGAAAAAAAAAATAAAGTCAAAATAATGAAAGTTTAAGGTTAAAAAAAGACAAGCAAAATGAAAAGTTTAAGGTTAAAAAGTGTCACCAAATAACATTGGTATAAAGTGAATTTGAACCCTACTACTATTGAATAGAACTTTTAAAGCAGTAAAATAATTCAACGATTCGTAATCAACTCTAAGAAATAATCTATTTTGTATAAGGTCTTGTGTGTGTATGTTTAACTTGCAATTGTAATTCTAAGGATTGTCACTTCGAGTACAATTGGGTGAAGTCACACTGTGGAATCCTCAATCAAGAGAGAAAAAGAAAAGACAGAAAAAAATCCTATCAAGAAAATTAAATTAATGACTACTGCAGCAGCAATTCAGCATCAATGAGATGCCAAAAAAACAAAAGTATAAAAAAAAGCATAAGATAAATTTGTTTTTCTATAGTCATTTCTTATTACAACATAAGAAGTAGTAGTTTGAAGAAAGTAAACAAAAAAATCAAATTCTTGCCATTTTCTTGCTTCTTGTTTTTCTTCTGCATGTCTTAACTCTTGAATTAAACCTTTTATATTCAAACACAAGTAAAAAATAATAATCGTATTTTATGTTCATAATGAGAGTCAGTGAGTCATCATCATCATCATCACACAGTGAATCCATATGTAGAAAATACGATGGCCATTAAAAATAACATCCAAGAAATTCATAAAAATAACTATCAATAATGGCGTCCCTTTTATGATATTACAAAATTACTTTTGAAAATGTTTTTTATCGTTGTTGCTCCTAAGGACTGGTAACCCTGTGGTTCCACATCAAACTGACAAAAGTGCAACATGAATTCGAGACATAAACACACAAAAATATGCCAGAAAAAAACTTAAATAACCATCAACAATACGCAAGACAAAACCAGAACAAATTTATGACACAACACAAAACAAATTGGGTGTTTTCTGATTTATATAGCTATCCATATAGACGACGTGCACAATAGTCTTTATTGTTGCTTTGAAGTATTTTATTTCACTGAACATTTGTTTGTTGTTTTAATACTAACTGTCCACACTGTACAGACAAGAGTTGAAAGAATGTTGCTTAATACTGAGACAAAACAAAAACCTTTTGATGTTTACCGACTTGAGCCGAGATATGGAATTGTTTGTGATATTCCAGACAAAAACAAAACACACAAGTTCGCAGAAATGTTCTAGAATTGTCGCCAATTTGTCTCAAAACACTAGAGTTTCTATTTTGTTTTTTGTCAGCTTGATGTGGACCCGGCCTAAACTCATAATTTTTTGATAGGCAGTTTCACGTAAAAGTTGACGAGTTTAGCACCAGCTTAGATTTTAAAACCATACTAGCCTTATTTTGAACAAAATCTACAAAAGTGCCAAAAATCATCCCAATTAACTTTTACTTTAAAAAAAACGGCCAAAAAAGTGGCCCTCTAAAAAATGCTTAGAAGAGCTCAAACAGGCACCAAAAGTGGCACAAAGCTGTAAGAAGAAAAAAAAACATAGTTAATTTTTTTTTTAAAAAAAAAGGCCAAATATTACAAAGTGTGAAAAGGCCTTACCGAAGCTGAACTAATCACAAAGTCCCAAAAAAAAACATTTCGGGGTCCATAAATTAAAAAAAATTAAAAACTAGAAAAAATACCAACGATTATCTCTAGGGATTTTTTTTTGAAAAACGGCCAAAAATTGAAATTTATTTTAGCCCACATTAGCCTTTTTAGATTACTATTCATTCCTCTAAAAAGGCTAATATGGCTCCTCAGAAACATCAAAAAGCTTTAAATTTTAAAAGTCAGTAAATTAAACAAAGTTTAGATATCAAACTGTGTCAATGCCCGCGAAAGGCCTCATACAGAGGCTCAACAAAACCAGGAAGTCCCAAATACCATTAAAATTCATAAATTTAACAAATTTAAAAACGCCAAAAAATTTTTTCTGTAAACGTTTTTTTTTCTCGAAAAATGATCAAAATTTAAGTGTTTAAATTTAACAAAGTTGAAAATTCGAAAAAATGAAAAATTATAGGACAACTCCTTTTTGTTAAAAAAAAATACTGACAAAATCAAGCATATCCGGAAATTCTTTTCATTTCAAGAAATGTCTATGAGGCGGAGGAGCAATCACTTTCCTAATTTTATTTTTCCATCAATAAAGAAACAAGTCTTTTGTTTCTGATTACAGTCACTGATGAGAAATCTAACTTTTTTTTGTTGAGTTCCAAAATAATATATAATTAAGGTAAGTCTTTTCATTTGTAGTTAGATAAGAAATGGGAGTATCTTTTATTAGATTTACTTGTTTTTGTTTTTCTTTTTAATATAAATAAGCCTTGTACGCGTACACCATTTTCCCATTAAAAAAATATACCACCTTAGTAAGTTACACACACACATATTTGAAGATTTCCTAATACGTGATCTGTATTTCTAATATTTAATTTTGGCCATTTTTTTCTTCTTTTGTTATTCTTTAATTTAGTTATTGTTGTTTGCGCTTCTCCTGATACGGTTCGTAACATACTATTGGCAGCTGAAGAACTCAACATGGTCGATTCCGGAGAATACGTTTTCTTCAACATCGAGTTATTCGGAAGGTAAAAAAAATATATTTATTAATAAACATGTACAGTATATACTAGAAGAGTAAAGAAACAGATCACAAAATAAAATGATCAAATTTCACGTTTTTCACAAAAAAAATGTCTGTAAAGATAATACAAGAACCAACCCCCCTCCCCCCTCTCTATTTTCAGTATCTTAAAAAGTTGCTGAAATAAAAGCCATGAGATGGGTTCACACGTGCAGAAAAAAAGGAAACAAAATCGTTTTCTTTTCTGCCATGTGCAATAATCCTCCTCCTTTTTCTATTATTTATCAACCCTCCCCCTCCACTTCTATAAACTCAATAATGCCCTTGTAATGTTGCCTGTTGTAGTATATGTGTGAGCCTTGAGTGCCGAAGTAAAGCAGAATTATAAGTGGAACTTTATTCTGAATTATTTTTATTTTTCTGTTTGTTTTTCTGCATGTGTGAACTATCCCTATGCTTAAGTCTTAGGAGGCCTTAGGAACATTTTTTATCGCAAGTTTATGAAATAAATTTTAAGCTTTGCTTTGGAGCTCAAGTCAAGGTCCAACATGCAGAAAAAGCCAACTGAAAATAGTTTGTCTAACTTACAAAATGCTATTCCATTCGCGTAGCATAAAGTTGGCAGAAAAAGTGGAAATTGTTTTTTTTTTTATCAGCCAATAGGAAATCGTCTTTCAGACACATCATTTTTATGGCTCCTTCTCCTCCAGTTTTTCCTCCATTTTTCTATAAACTAAAAAATATCCTTGAAAGTTTTTCTGTTGTAATGTGCGAAAACTCTTTGAATGTGCAGAAACGCAGAAATGTCTAAACGGAAACTTATTTTTTTTCTTCTGATTTTTGAAATTTTATTTATTTCTGCTGTTTTTTTCATGCATGTGGGATTCAGGCCTAGAGATTTCACATTTGATTTCAAATAAGAAAAGTTAACTGTTGGACATAAATTTTAAGTGCAAGTTCGTCAGTGTCAATTCCGTTTAAACTGATTTCTGAGCAGAACAAAAAAATCTGAAGCATAAAATCTTCATTCAAGTCATGAAAAGAAAAAAAAAAAAAGAAACTTCTTCAAAGAATATTCATGAAAAAAGATAAAATCCAAACCAAACTAATCAAATATTTATATTCTTTTTGTCTGATAGTAAAACTGACGATCATTCTCCATGGTTTCGACCAGACGACACCGAAGAGAACAACCAAAGAGCAAGAAAAGCCTACGAAGCCCTTTTGACCATTACAGCCAGAACGCCAACCACAAACGAATATAAAAACTTTTCAGAAAAAGTCAAACAAATCGCAAAACAGGAATTCAAATACGATTTTGGAACAGAAACCGTAAGCTTTTTTTTTTCAACCTTCATACCGTTCTGACAGAAATTTAATCCGTACTTAGGACTGTAAATGTTTGAAAAAAGTTTACTTGTTTGAACAAAAAAAAAATATTCAAAAAACGGCTCAAAACTTTAAAAAAAATGCTCACACTAATTTTTTTTAAAGTAAAACTTTTCAGTTAAGGTTGCTGAATATATACTTATTTTGTTAAAGTCTCCTTGGATGGCGCTACTTGCAATTGCTTAATGCTAAGCTTTAGGGAGCTTAACATTAAGAGCCTACAGTGAAAAAAACTTATAAAAATCTTCGCATGTAGGCGCTTCTGTAGCTGTGACGTCAACATGTGGCAAAAAAAATCAATTTTGATACACTTTTGTCCGCCATTTTCTCTCTTATCGATGGATAAAAGTGGGTATATTTTAATAACGACTCTTTTTGGGGTAAATATGCACTACTGAAAAAAGGAAGAGCAACTTTTGATCTACAATGGTGAGTCATTTGAGTCGTATACAATTAGTGGTCAAATTTTAGGGTATCATGAAACTTATTGTTAGTGGGAAGTTTGATCCTATAAAATGTATAAACGGAGGAGCGTTTGTCGCCTATGGGATTTAACATGAGCTAAAAAAATACGAGATTTTAAAATGAAATTAAAAATAGAAAAACTAATTATAAACTTGTACCAACGTATCACTAGATGAGCAATATTGTTATGTACATATTGCAATTTGAATTTTGAAAATCACAATTTTTGTTGCAGAAAACAAAACATTTGTGTGAACCATGTATTTTTTAAATAGGAATTTAACATGGGCTAAAAATACGAGATTTTAAGCGAAATTAAAAATAGACAAACTAATTATAAATTTGTACCAACGTATCACTAGATGAGCAATATTGTTATGTACATATTGCAATTTGAATTTTGAAAATAATAATTTTCGTTGCAGAAAACAAAACATTTGCCTGAACCATGTATTTTTAAAATAGGAATTTCTCTTTCTCATTGGTTTCAATGGCTTAGCTGTGGGGCGCCACTAAACGGCGAAAAGTAGAACTATAATTGTCATCTGCTAATATTCAAAATGGCGTCACACATATAGGCTCTTAAGCAATTTGGCATTAAGAATTTTGGCAAATTTGGACGCAAAAAACGTGAAGCAAAGTATATTGTAAGAAGGTTTTTTTTATTAAAGATATCTCGCAATATTTATTCTTGAAACCAGAAAGTAATTAAGAAACTAGAAAAGCTTTCAAGTGAATATCTTTCAAAACAAACTTATTGTAGACAAAAAATTAAAAAAAATACCGTCTGCTTACAATATGTTTATATCGATTCAAATGGCTGTATCAATCACAATATCGATTCCTTTATCCCACTATTGCATATTCCAGACAATAGGTGCGCTGAGTGACGACATGTTATTCTTTGAGAGCTCTTTAATTTTCAACAATCAGTACCGTCTATGGGAACAGACTAATCGTAGGTCAACTAGGTGACCTACACTTTCAGATAGCTATTTGGAGAAGAACTGTGGGTCACTCACTGATCCTACGCTTTGTTACATTCTGGAGCTGTGCCCCCCAAGATCCTCGGCAACAAGCTTAATTTAACATAACCCCACCTAATCAAAGATATAAAAAAAAAGTTCTAAAGTGTAGGTCATCGAGTGACCTACAGTCAGAAATGTGTAGATATAATACATCACGTATTATACGTGTTTTAACCATATATTATACCATATAATACGCCACGTAAAAACATATTTTTGTGTACATATAAAAAAAATGTATAAAACTAAAAAAGTACAAAAAATTTAATAATAAAACAAAATTACAAGATTTTTTAATGTTCAAAACAAAGCATTTCATTAAAAAAAATGTTGCAAGTTTGCAATGGAAAAAAACTAGAAAGAAAAAAGGTTGATCTTGTTACTTTAAGAACGTCATAAATGTACAGAATTTTTTTATGATTTGATTTCTCCGTAGAGAACCTATTCCTTTATTGCATAGTGAACTTATGACCAGTTCAAAGTTAAATGGAAATTTAATAAAATGAGTGGGGGGGGGGGGGGGGAAATTGAAGTCATACAGTAATTTAGGCTTAATATTTTAAAAGCATTAAATTTGTGATTTATAACTTTTATGTTCTATACATTTTATACAGTACAATACGTCGCGTATTATACGTCAACGTAAAAAAAAAACCATTGCTTTTGTGACATTTACCAATCCCTGCCTACAGTTCTGAAGTGTAGGTCAATTAGTGACCTACGATTAGTCTGTTCCCATCATCTATGTGGTGCAAGGCCTCTCTGTAATACAGTTTCACTTATTTTTGCTTTTTCAATAAAGTTAAAATATACATGTATTTGAAAATATTAAATTATACAAACACATTCAACACAACATCCAAAACATAGTTAAAACTCACAGGAATCACTGGTCTAGACAATGCACGTTTTTGCTTTTTTTTAAAAAAATAAACAATTATGCTGATACCAAGTATGCAACCCCCTCCCTCCTTCCGTGACATAAACCGTAGATTTTCTAGGTCTTTACAATCTATTGTGTTGCTTCCAATAGGTCTTTCTCTATCAAAATAATAATTATAATCATTTTTATATGTGTTTTCTAGGTGAACACATTTATAACTGCATTCTATGAAGCTGTTCTTTTGTATGCAATTGCTCTGAATGAAACCATCGAAGAAGGATACAGCATTACAGATGGAGAACAGATTACTAAAAAAATGTGGAATAGAACATTCGATGGTAATCTATGTTTTCTGTTGTTTTTTTTTTTTTTTTTTTAAAGTACAATGCCGCCTCCTCCCCCTTCATAATAACTACACTCATCATTCATATTTTAGCAATTCATCTATTTTTGTTTGTTGTGTTGGGCTGATGATGTTGATTTCAATCTTCATATTCTTCATTATCAATTTACAATTTTTACCTCAGTGACAACTCTTATTAATTATTTAAGGAATTACTGGTAATGTCAGCATTGACGAGAATGGTGACCGCAATGCAGATTATTCATTATTAGATATGGATCCAGCAACTGGAAGGTTCGAGGTGATGATGATATTTAAAAAAACACTTTTTTACAAATTAATGAGAAAATGGCGGGTGTTACGTAATCTGTATGTATTTTTGCTTGGATATAGTTGCAGAAATTTAAGTATGTATTTAAGTTTGTTTTAAAGCATGTTGTAAAAGAAATTCAAAATAGAGACTGTCTCATACAGTGAGGCTTTTGTAAAAGCTGCTCAGCCCAAGCCAAGGGAACTTCGTGGGCTTCATGAGACGGGTGGGAATTGTTGGTTTGATGAGGATAGTGGAATTTGGGGTGGCCTCGTGAACCTTGTGGACTTTTTTTTAAAAAAAAAAAATAAAAGCTCAGCATATGGGCTTTATGGACCTATTGAGCTTTGTGGGCTGGGCTTACTAATAGGTATTTTTCGGCTAAGCTAGGCCTCAGTTTTGTTTTAAAAAATGAAAAGGTCTTGAATTTCAACTGAAGAACTCAGGGAAAAGTCAGAAAGAAGTCAGTTGAAAAGTCAGGGATCGTTCACGCCATGAGGTTAGTGTAGATTAAAGTAAAGTCAAATGGCAACTACAGTACTAAAGTATTCACTAGATGGTACTTCAGTGACTGCATTCTTCTACACATGCGCCAAGAAAAGCGACTTCACCTTTAACTTTCCTTAACCTCATGGTGTGAACCAGGCCAAAAGAAATTGAGTGATTGCATTTTAAGACGATGTATTTCAAAATAAACTTTTTATGGCAATTTGAAAAAAAAGACTAATATATTATGATGAATAACAAGAAAACATTATAAATAGGAAAATCGTCATTTTTTAACTATCATAAAAGGTTTATTTTCAAAGATAATCTTATTAAATTAAACAATACTAACAACTCAATTCCTTTGCTCTTCAACTTTCAAGTATATTTTGAAATTCTTTTAAAATATGCTTTTAAATAATACAGGCAATTAGAAATCGAGACAAACAGAAGTTGGCTCCGCCCTTTTTATGACAAATGCAACTTCTAATTGGTTGGTTATGTAGTCTGACGTCACATTCAACGTCGAACCACACAACAAACCAATTAGAAGTTGCCGGTCTTCATAAAAAGGGCGGAGCCAACTTCTTTCTGTATGTCTCGATTTCTAATTGCCTGTCTAAATAATCTCATACTTGAATCTCTTGTTAACTATGTCTATGGAAAATTATTATTAATAATATTATTCATAATTCTAAAACATTTTAAAAATCAAATTTCTTTTTCATCCAATACAAAAAAAAAGGTTGTGGCAAATTATTATGGAGTGGAAAAGAAATTTGTAGACACTCCTGGAAAGATCATTCATTGGTCAGGAGGGAGGACACAGCCACCACTGGACACACCAGTTTGTGGTTTTGACGGGTCACTGTGTCCGGACGACAGTAAGTTAAATCTTAAAATAATATATCTTGTTTTGTGTGGTTTTATTTCATTAAAAGAAAAGAAATTTGTCCACAAAAATGGAAACAGGAAACAATGAATTAAGTTTTGTGTCTTTTTTTGGTGTTTGGGTTAGTGTCTCCTTTCTTTCTTTCTTGTTAGTAAGAAGATCTATTACATTCATTGCCATTACTATTGACATTGATTATTAGAGTGAAAAAGAGCGGAAAAAAAACTAAGATAGTCAAGTTGTAATGTTTAGGTAGAAAACATCAATCGTTGGGTCCAATTAAAAACAAATAAAGAAGGAACTCAGTGTGCATTCATTCATAATGTATTTTCATGCGTTGTTTTGTTGGTCTTTTTTTGATGATTTGTTGCTCAAATGGACACACAAGACAACAAAATTTATGTCCCTTTTGTGTAGGGTTGGGAATCACCAATGCGACTGATTAAGCGCCAAATTAAACAAAAGCCAAACTAGACAAGCGAGCTAGCGCCACATTCGACTACAAAATGAAATCGAACGTCACTGGGCTGTCGTCGGAATGTCTTTTCTATGGAAAAACACCAACCATGGCACACACATATTGTTCTCAGTACTTCATATGCGGCCGGCCGCACACCGCGGTCTTTTTGAAAGTGTACAGTTTTTGACGACAACTCGACTTCATTTTGTCGTCAAAAAGTGTTTCAAAAGTCGCCACTGTGTCAAGATCCTTAGTCCCTATGGTATTTTAACAATGTGCACTCATAGATTGAGCTCTCGACCTGGGGCCCGTTTCACAAAAATACAAGTCTTGTCCGTAACAATTTTATGTTACAAGTAATTGTAATCACAACTTGTTGGTTATGGGTGATTCATGGACATTTGTACACATAACTACAAGTCTTGTGAGCAACAATAAGCGTGTAGATAACAAGTTGTTTGGAACAAGTGAAGTCCGTAACAAGTGTAGTTAACAAAACGTTAATTTTTGTCAGTCAGTGTTCATAAAATAGTCGTTTTCTTTTTTGTGTGTAATTCCAAAGTGTCAAAAATATCTAAAAATGTTGCATTAGGAAATAAGCTGTGTGTATTTTAAAAGAAGTGCGAGATAGTAAGTAAGGACATTTTGTTTAATTTCAAAACACTTGTAAAACAACCTTTTGAGTTAGGTAGTAAATCTGTGGTTGGTAACAAGTGTCAGTAACAAGTTTGTCAACTACATTTGTTAGTTACAAGTGATCTTTTGTAGGTTTACAAGTAATTCACTTGTAAACTTCTAAAAATTCACTTCTAATTACAAATGTATACTTGTACTTTTGTGAAACACTAATAACTTAATAAGTAGATATTTTACAAACTTGTAAAAATATACTTGTTACTAACAAGACTTGTAGTTTTGTGAAACATGACAGATAGCACAATATAGCCTCTAACATGCAACGAATTACTCTTATTACTAAAACCATAATATTGCAATATATTTGAGGAGCCCCCCCCCCCAAAAAAAAAAGAATTTCACATGCATCAGCTGCCGAACACTTGTTAAAGTTTTTGAAAAATCAGCGAGCGCCCTATATGATCACCATTTGCAAACCCTTTTCAAAAAATTGCGTTACTTTACGAGCCACACTTTTTTAAGTTGAAGAAACTTGTTTCTTCAACTTCACTGATTCAATGTAATGAAACAATCTGCCTCAAGCCTTTTCACTTAAAGCGACTGCCAATAGTCAACAAAAGAGCTTTCTAAGACCATATAATGGTATAGACGTGAAGGTTCGTCAAGTGTGTTTTTGATGGTTTATTTTGATCTCAAAAATAATAATAAAAAAAACCACCACAAAAACACGATTCAATCTCTTGGTGATGCTACACATAAAAAAAAGCTCCATCATCACGTGATTCAGATAATATAATAGAAAAGTATCATCATAGCCTCTCCCCAAACCCCCACCCCCAATACAAATGTGAACATTTTTGTTGGAAATTTGAAGTTAGTTTTTTTTTTTTTTTTTCAACAAACTTTTTTTAAGAAAGAAAAATTCAAAAAATGGTGTTGTTGATCCACAATTGATGTTTTTTTAAGATTGCAAAAAACACTTAAGTACTAAGGACCTTTTTATGCTTGCGATTTATGTCGTGCGACACAGCGACAGTAGTCAGTGATGCCAATCGGCCACTGTCATTTCCCATTTTGCGTGATATGTTTTGCTTATTGCTTCCATGCAATGAATAATCGGAAAAGAAGCTGGGGATGTTGTTCATCCCATCTTGGACCGACATCTCCACGCAACTGGACAATCGACAGAAGGGTTGGGGAACTTGGCAGCAATGCCGCAACAGACAAACGGCACGTTTGCATAAAAGAACCCATACAAATCGCTTACATAGAAAAGTCGCGCGACATTTTGCTGTTGGTGTTCTATAAGACACGACAACATGTTTTACAGAACGCAACGGCATTGCGAAAAGACAGCAGTGCATAAAGTGATCCATTTGTTCCCGTTGCGTTATACAGTAGAACGGACGACATTTTGTCGCGGAATGTGTCGCGCGACAAGAAAACGCGTGCATAAAAGGGGCCTAACTCGAAAAATATTTCAACAAAAATATTTTTTTATAAAAAAATATTTTTATCTTGATTTTTTATTAAAATTAATTATTAATAAGTTGAGGTCGTCTCCCTTTTCTCATAATAGAGAATTCTGTATTGTAATCCACTCAAATCATAAGTTTATCATTATTTTATATATTATAGTAACTAATAAAATTTTCATTTGTTTTTATTATTATTATAACAGCATTTCCTGAATACGGTATCGTCAGTATTATTCTGAGTACGGTGGTCGTTATTATGGGAATAGCATCATTTTTTATTTATAGGTAAGCTTTCTCTCCTCTCACCTGTATATTAGATAATTGTATTTTTTTTAAAAAATCTACTCTCTTTCTGTGCAAAGAAAAACGCACAACGGCTGTGTCCGAAAACTAAAGAAAAAGCTATAAATCTGTAACAAAAAACAATAATGTAGCCTCCTCATGAGCATGTAATGTAAAACCACATGTCTTAGGTCCGCTTCACACGGGAGACTGCGTGTCATCACTTTATGTTTTCATCAAAGTGGTAGACACGACTTGCTTCACATGGACCACCGTTAAAAACAATGAACTGTTTATTAGTGCATTATTACACTGTCATGACTTTGATCACCATTGGCTAATAGGCGGAGTTTGACACTCGTGGTTGAAAACAAACACAAATACCCGCCGCCATGGTGGAGCAAGAAAAGGGGTGGCGGTGTCTCGTGTGAACACCCCCTATACGAATCAATGGTCTGCTAAAAACAAACACTTTTTGTGGCGACACAAAGTGTCGCGTGTGAAGCAGATGCTAATCTTCTTCTGTTCTCAAGTTGTTCCACCGACAATCCCACATCCATCCAATTCATCCTAAAATTTGAAAGGTTTTATCTATTGCCTGTCATATAAGACTCTTTACAAAGGTCTAAAATATGGCCAATTCAAACACATCCGGAATTTTTTTTTCTTTTATACTCTAGTATGATTCGTTTATACATGTAGCATGAAATAGCTTGTAGTTTCCGGACAATGCCAGAGATGAGATTTTTTTCTTTTGTCTATTAAATTCATGAGAAACTGTATTTTTTTTTATTATTTCACGTTGAATGTCATTCTTTGCATAATGTATAATATGCAAATAAATTTTAAGTTTATGCAACAACAAAAACATATTGCATTATAATAATAAAAAACCGTATAACCAACGCATACAAAAAAAATCATCACAATAAAGTACCCTGAAAAAAAAAGACTGGCTAAGAAATTCTAGATAGAATAAAATCTCCCTAAAGCCCAAATTACAATTTTGTTAAACTTTGTAGTAATAAAATTTGCTATCTTGTAGTAATATTGTGATATGACATGCAACTGGAAGAAACTAAGGTGCAATTCGAGAAGGAACTTTAGCACTTGAACAGGCTTCCAACAATGGGATAAAACCTGAAAGGATATTTAATAAAAGATAAGCAAAAAAAAAATAATATGCTTATGCAAAGCCATAATAGAATTCAATATTGTCTTCAACATCACATTGCTTAAAGAGGGCTCCATAGAAAAAAAAAATGCTTGTGTATATGCAAGGTAGATGGCGCCTGCAACCCCTCCATAGGTGCGACAAACTACACTCGCCAATTAGTTGAAATAGAATGCAGCCTTTTTAGCTCTAAAAAGCGTCCAAAACAACCTTAATTATCAGCACGTGACAAACTTACACTCAGAACACAATTATATAAGTGAAGAGAGCACGTGCAGAAATAGCGATGATGACGCAATTAAAAGTTTGCCACGTGAAAAACGGAAGAATGTGAGTCAAGAGTTGAAGAAGTGTCAGTACATTTCTATGAGAATGTGGTTTGTCAAAAGGCCTTTGGAATATACCAAGACCAATAACTGAAGACAATTTGCAAAAGAGGTTGTAAAACTAGTTTCATGTTTGGTATGAATGTCTTGTTACAAAGCTCTAGATGTTTCGCACGTTTCATTCCAAATTGCATTATATTTCAACAATGTCTATGAAATTTTACCAGTGTCATAATCGCTTAAAACGAAATAAAATCAGTCAAATTACACTGACAGAATGATGCAAACCCACTTAGCAGCACATGACATTAGCTGGATTGCTTGCTTACACTTAACTTCCAAACTTCCAAAGTAAAATTTTTGACATTATGGGCATATCAAATTCTCATTGACATACCCGGTTAGATTTAAATTACATTGCTGTCAATCACATAACGCACAGATGTGGTTTCAAGAGTGAGAAATTGTTTCTAGCATAAAAGTGATGAATGATGATGTGACTTTAATGTTATGATCATAAGCACAGAAAAAAAGTGTCCCTCATGTTCACAATGTGTTTTTTTGTACAAACCATGAAACCATTACCATTTTTGAATTTTAGGTAAATCTTTTTTTTTTTCAGATAAAAAATGAAAGCAGCTTATATAAATTAGGGTTTTTGTTAAAAAAAAAACTCACAAATTTCAGATCCATGGTTCATATTCAAATCATATCATTTATTTCCCTGAACTTACACATGTCCATTGACCATTTTTGGTTCCTTTTCCTGACCACCTATAATTATATTTTTAATTTACGTAACTTAAGAGGGTTCCAATGAAAAAATGCAAGGTAGATGGCGCATACAACCTCTATCGGTGGCAAAAAAAAACACTCGCCAATTAGTTGAAATAGAATGCAGCCTTTTAGCTCTAAAAACGTCCAAAAACAACCTTAATTATCAGCACGTGACAAACGTCCCCAGAAACCATAAGTGAAGAGAGCTCACAAGTTATATGAGAATTGCTAATAAGCGTCAAGAAATCTTAAACGGCTTTCCAACACTTGATTATTCCGTCTTTCAGATGAAAAAAACAAACAAAACTTAAAAATGTTTTAGAAACTCGAAGGTTAGCTCAATCAGTTAACAATGTTTTAATGCTGATATCTTTCAAAATAAACTTTTTACATAAGTTGATATTTTAAAAAATATCAACATGAAAATGCCATTGAATGACTCTTCAGCTACCCTTTTTCTAGTTTCCAAAACACGTTATAGTTTCTCTTAATTTTAATTTTCTGAAAAGAAAAAAAACAACAAAATAATCAAACCAGAAATTTCAGAAAATTAAATTTAAGAGAAACTAGAATGTGTTTTGGAAACTAGAAAAAGGGTAGCGCTGAAGAGTCATTCAATGGCATTTTCATGTTGATATCATAAAACAATTTATAAATTTTAGGCATTTTGGTGTCGGCTTTCGACAGTTCAGTTATATTAAAAATTCAAATATTTTTTGCACAATTTTCTCAGACTTTACTTCTGACTCATAATCATTTCCATGACATTCCTAGAGTTTATCTGACTTTTCAAGTCAATATGAGCCCTGAAATCGATTGTTTTCAAAGCGGAACTGATTTTTATACTAATTCTAAGAATTTTTTTTTGTTTTTCCTTCTTTTTTTGTTTTAAAAAAAAAATAAACCAATAGTAAAAAAAAACACAAGTATTATTCTTTCTGGTTTGCTTTTAGAAAAAGGAAACATTTCTCATCATGTATGACTACCACCACCACCATCACCACCAACACCACAAGTACAACCACCCGTTCGGCGATCTCTGTCTGAACTTCTGCAAAACTAGAGAAGAAAGAAACGGATACCGATTACTTAGAGGATTATCATACCATGAAATAGGAAAAGAAAAACCTTTTTTCCTCTTCTTTTTTTTTTTTTTTGAAAAAAAAAATCCAACTTTTAGAATGTTGGTATAAAAAACCAGTTCTACAGAAAAACCAACAACAATCGATTTCAAACTTTAGCTCAGTTTTAACTATAATACAACACATGTAACTCCATCTATCTTGCTGTTTTGATAACTTTCCAAAGAGGTTTCTTTTCTCCTTTGACGTTCTTAGAAGCCTTATTTAGAGACACACTCCAGAGTAGCACACGTTCCCACGAGACGTGGTTAATTTGGCGGGTTATCAAAGTTGCTCAAATGGCTCCATACAAGTATAACGACCAAACGGCAATTCGAAACATTATGAAAATACCTTGTTACCTAAAGAACATATTAAGGAATATTACAAAATTCTTCTTTAAAAGCTTAAAAGTGTCCCAGAAGAATGGTGTTTTGTGTACAAAATGGACCTTGTTGATGTCAATGACCTTTTAAAATGGGTAGAAAGGGAATAAAATTAAACTCTCTTTGAATAATGTAATCAAACGACCTTAATACCTAGGTGACCACAATATTCAAGAACCGAATGCAACTTCAATTATCGTTTAAAATAAAAGTTTGATGAGAGATTTTGCTGTTAAAAAGTCGAGACCATGTTTTTTTTGGAAACGTCAAAATTCACTTAACATTAACGTCTAATCGCGTCATGCAACCACGTGCACGCTGGAGTGTGTCCAGGCTCTTGAGTATTCTAATCTTTTTCATTGACCAAATTTCTTAAATTCTAATTGTTAGCAAACCGTTGTAGTGCGTTAGATAACAATTACGATTTAAGAATGTGGCCACTTTGTCAACGTCTCTCTACACAAATAATCTTATTGTCTGCACTGATAGATACTCTGAGGACTAATTCACACCATGAAGTAATACAGCTTCAATACAAAGTTGCTTTCTATTGCATAATATGTACAGAATGTTCTCAGTAAAGTATTATCTACTTTGGTTGGTGCATTTGAACATTGCACATGCGCAATAGAGCAGCTTCCTTGCACTGTCACTGCATTTATTTCATGGTGTGACGCAGGTTTAATAGTGGCTTAGTAAAAAGAATGTAGTCTGTTTATATCACCACTGTTCGTTCATTTTCTCGTATGTCATTGTGGGAACGATTATTTTTTTTTTATAACCAATTGCTTCCAGTGATTGCCGCATTCAAGGGGTTTGCACTACGAGCAACACATTTTTGCACAATAACGAAATACGTAATTAAAAAAGACGGCAATCATAGAAAATCTAACAAATAGCAATACAAAAATGGCTATTTTCACAATCAATCCGAGCTTTTTGGCTGGCCATTTCAGAGGCCTTCCCTGTGACTCTCCTGACTTACGGGAGGACACCCTATATTATCAAAGCATGCGGTTACATTTAGATCTATACAAATTGTTTATATTTAACTTTCAAAATTATCAAAGTTTATCTACATATTGTGTGAAATCAAATAAAATATAATAAACCAAATGGTTCAAAAAGAAAACTCGTTTTTATTTAAACTCAAACATATACTTCAAAATATAAATGTACAGAATTTTTTTGCAGAAAAATGAATATAAGCTTTTTCTATTGTCAATGTCCAAGAAACAACTGAGCCAATAAAATGTTTATCTTTTTAATGTTAAAAACATAAAAATTAGTGATGCCTTTGGATAACAACTTTTACTATAAGCAAATAACGGATATCCGATTTTATTATTCTGTCAGATAACGGATATCTGTTCAGATAATAAACTTAAAATGGACTCAAAAAAAAGTCTGCCGACATACGTTTTGTAAATAGAAATAATTTTTTTTTGTTTCTTCAATTTTTATGTATTTAACAAAATACTTCTTTTGTATATTGTTTTACACTGGCGAACTGTCGATAAACTACTCACAAATCGAGTTACTTAATTTTGTAATATTTTTGGTATTTATTACAATTTAACCTGGGGTTAAATGGGAAGTAAATGGACAAAAAAAAAATACTTCAAAAATGAATTGCACATGAACCAGAAGAGCGACAATGGAATTATTAGGTGTAATTCATTCCCAGTCAAGTCTGCAAGACAAGAATGTTTTCAATTCCATGGGTACAATGTCGTGATTCAAAAGCTAGACCAATTCAGAGTGGGCGTGGTTAAGATGTTTCTATAAACGTTCATGGCAGTTCAAGTTCGAGTGTTAAATTTCCCATCTTGAATTAGGGCACTGTGTCCATCTTTAGAAATCCTGTTTCTGTTGTATTATAAAAGAGTAAACTGTCAAAGTGGGATGTCACGAGTGATTGACAGGAGTTAAGTGGCCGATACAATGTATCTTGTATGTTTGTTGTCCATCCAAAGATGATTTATTGCTTTCTACATTAGTGCGTAATCACTCATTTATTTTCACACACAAACACTTTAATCCATGAATCGCTGCTTTTTTTTCTCTCCAGAATATTTATGACATCTTTAAGGGTCTTGGTACACAAGCGACTTTTAAAAGACTTTTCGACAACAAAACTGAAGTCGAAAGTCACTGAGCTGTCATCGCAATGACAGTTCAAAGTCGAATGTGTGCCAAAGTTACCATATTTCAATACAAAATACATTGCGAAGACAGTCCAGCGAGTTTTGACTTCATTTTGTTGTTGAAAAGTCGTTCAAAAGCCTCCTCTGTATGCCAAGGCATTAAGATTTAATTATTAATTTATGTTTCAGTGGTGTCTCCCATTGTTTTGTAGCCATTCATATGAATATCCATTTTAAATTTTTAAAATGTTTTATCAACAGGTGATTTTCAAACTCTTATTTATTTTGTATTTATCATGAATAACAACAATAAAGATAAATTGAAAGTGTGTTAGACACTAGAACGATCGCTGAGTCAATTATTTTCATGTTTATATTTTTCAAAATAAATTTCTCATAAAAAAAATCGCGAATTTCAACATGGATCGTTTTCAAACTAAAATAAAAAGTTTATTTTGAAAAATGTCCCACATGAAAATAATCTTAAGTAGTTGAGCTACCTTTCTAGTTTCTAAAACACTTTCATGTTTCTTTTAATTTTGCTTCTGAAAGACAGAATTAACCAGAGTTCGGAGGGGACGTTTATACTTTAAAACTTAAAGAAATAATGTTTATTTTTTCTTTCAGACATTATAAATTAGAGGCTGAATTGGCGTCCATGAGTTGGAAAATACGTTGGGGTGATATTTTATCAACAACAACAGAAAAACACAGAAGGTGCGGAAGTAGGCTCAGTCTGACCAGAACGAGTATACCGGTAAAACTTTATATTTTAAGTTTAAGATGTTTATATCTTCCATTATTCTGCTTTTCAGAAGAAGAACACACTAAAGAGGAATTGAATGTAGGCCTATTTTTTAAAAAACTAGAACGGTACCTCAATAGGTCACATAGAACGCAAAGGAAAGCAGAAATGTAGCTGAAACGTTATTCTGACTTTTTGTTTCTGCTTTCTATTAAACAAGACAGTTGGATCGATGCCTTTAAGGGTGGGTCCAGAGTAGAACAGAACAATGAACCGAACACCGTTTGCGAACCTGTTCGTGAACACTGTGGGCGGTTTTTCGGACATTTCTCTTTAAGGGTGAGTCCAGACCAGACGAAAACAATGAACAGAACGCTGTTCACGAACAGTATGAACGGTTTTCCGAACATTTCTCTGTAACAAATTTTGTTTGTTTGTTACGTTCGGCCCCGATCCACCAGTTGTCGGTTTTTGCTTGACACATCAAAGGATGTTTGAAAGTATTCGAGCCAGGGAGTAGTTTGGGATGACATTGCTCCAAACATCTATTATGAAGTTACCAACTGGGGACATGGTTACAAACATGTTCGGTTCACGTTTGGACACTCCGGCCACAATGACCAGAACAACGAACACGTTTTTCGGAACTTGTTGCAAACATGGTCTGGCGCGAACATGGTCTGGACTCAGTGCGACCCACTCTTAAGTGTTTTCAAAACAACACATATTAGCTAGCTTACACACTAACTATATAGAGTGCAGCACCATACAGTAAATATTACATTTTAAAAAAAAAAATAAATCAATACCAAAAAAAGCCCCAATTTCAGTATATTACCAAAAGATGGCACACTATTGGTTGTATCTTATGCTTAAAAACATTTTTGGATCGGCATTGAAGGGGAGAACAAAATAAATGGTCGTTTTTTCATGCGAGAAACATTGTAACCACATTCTCTGACATTAGCCAGGAAGGAAGTATTTTGCTTCATTTAAATTCACAAACACAAAGAAAGAAAACAATGAAAATTTAATGGAAAGAGAGACTTCATGACGTCTGAATGGACTTTCTTCACTGAATTTTAAATTTCCGCAAATAAACTAAATAAAATTCAGTCTTATAACAAAAACAACAAAAAAAATGGCGCAAAAATGTTCTTTGCTCAACCAACATAATAATACCTTGAATAATGCATCACAAATATTTTTTTCCCTAGTGGTTTCCAAATTTTTATACATTTCAACTGACCCCCTTTTCACTTTCATGTTCTTTAAAAAAACTCATGTTGAACATACAAAAACCCATATATCACATAATATTACAACCACTTTTTTCTTGCGTCGGTGAAAAAACAAAAGCAACACTTTCGATTTTGTAGAATTCCTTAGTTACTTCCGCAACTTAAACATTAAAAAGAAAAACACTGAAAGTGTTTTTAGAAACTAGAATATTTAATGAATAGCCAGTGCCACCTCAAGGCAGGGGCTTGCAACCCAGGGCCCCCTTAGTCTTAACTTTAAAAAAAAATTAAACATTCGAAACCAAATTTTTTTTTTGGGAATTTTATAACCCACCACCAGAAATGGAGGGCATGGGTTATAAAGTAGGTGGCTAATGTTTAAATTTAACATTTGTGAGTGAGCCTGTGGGACCCCTATTTTTCACTTAGCCCAGGACCCCAAATAATTCTTAAGGTGGCCTCTTAACCAGTCTTTTTTATTAGAAAAAAAAACATAAGATTGGTTGCTCTATTTCATTAGGTTGCTTCGTTTGAGAATTATTCAAATTATATTAATGTACAAACTCATAATTAGAAATGAAATTAAAGTTATTTTCAAAGTTGAAAATAAGAAGAAAAATATATGTCCAATATATTATTTATTCGACTAATCAAAATTGATAAAAGTTACTATTTTTATATTAAATAATAATTATTTTTTTTATTCTTAACAGAGTTGTTATTCAGTGGAAACCCTTAATGTATGTGATCACAGTAGGCAAGTGTTTGTAAAGACCGGATATTACAAGGTAAAAAATCAACAAATAATTTTAAGTCATTTTTTTTTTCAAAAATAAAAAATTAAGTATAATTTTAATTTGTTTCATTATTATTTAGGGAACTATTGTAGCATTGAAAAAAGTGAACAAATCAAGAATAGAGATTACTAGACCACTACTTCTTGAATTAAAGAAAGTAAGTATAGGTGGCGACACACTGCCACTTGAAGCTTTTGGCGTCAGAAGGGCTGACCAAAAAGTTCCTCTTGAATCATTTTGTCTGACAGATTGATAGTAAACAAAAGGTTTCTTGAGGACTTTTCTTAACTGCACCTTTTTATATCAAGCAAAATAAGGCAAGCCTAATTTTTTTGTTAACCCTTCTGACGTCACAAACTTCAAGTTAGTGCGGCAACTGTATCCAAATATGCAACAACATTAATTTATGCTTTTTTAAATAATAAAATTAATAAAAAGCTGTTTAAGAGCTTTTATCAAGCTTGTCGCACACTTACATCGCATCTACTGTAAACGGAACGCTCAATTAGGAATATTTTGACAACAAGCATTTCAATGGAGCCCCCCCCCCCCCCCCGCATACTAGCTTGGATTGGATCGGAAACGCCACGTCAGATCAGATGCGGCAAGCTCCACTGAAATGCTTGTTATCAAAATTC
The DNA here is from genome assembly GCA_036925085.1 of Brachycybe producta. Classification (NCBI taxonomy): domain Eukaryota; kingdom Metazoa; phylum Arthropoda; class Diplopoda; order Playtdesmida; family Andrognathidae; genus Brachycybe; species Brachycybe producta. The sequence goes on from JAUPFP010000023.1 coordinate 937,304, forward strand.
GTCAAAATTCGTTCCATTCCGATATAGTGTGACAAGCTTTACCAGAAATTAATTGAAAATTTCTAAAGAATTCTGAGTGTTCTTCATTTTGGAAGCAACATTACGCCTTATTTTAAAATCAGAATTTAAAATCAGATATTTTGAATTATTGAGAATCCAACCTGAAGTGAAAAACAAAAATGGAAAAAATATAAAACTACAATAAAGATACTAACATTAAAATTTCTTTAAATGATTTAATTACTCTTCTAGTTTCTTAAAACGCAAAATAACCAAAGTTGCGTTTTCATTTTGTAATAACATCTTGTAAAGTATGTATGAACAATGAACATCTTTCTGATTTTCAACAATAAAAATATAAATTGAAAGTATGTTAGAAACTAGAACGGCAGCTGAATCACTTAATATTATTTTCATGTTAATTATTGTCAAAAAGTAATGTTTTTTTTAAAAAAACTGACATAAAAGTCTTATTTTAAAAGATATCAACATTGAATTGAGGGCTCCATAGAAAAATACTTGTGTAAATGCAAGGTAGATTGCGTTAGCAACCTCCATAGGTATCAAACTACACTCGCCAATTAGTTGAAATAGAATGCAGCCTTTTAGCTCTAAAAGTTTCCAAAACAACCTATTATCAGCACGTGACAAACTTACCAAGAACATATACAGTGGTGGACAAAATTATAGCAACTTAGTTGAATTCACCTAAAATCCTAACACAGACAAAGGAACTGGCCAGTTTCATCACACATTCCTAATTATTTATATAAAATTAGTATTCACTTGTCAGTCTGCACTCATATGTTATACAAAACTGAAACAAACAAGTGTGTGGAGGACACTTATTTTGTTAAGGTGGATATATCCAGTGGTCATAAATATAGCAACATTGTGATTTCAGTGAGTTACAACATTTGTATAGTTGATTTATTTCAGATATCACTATAAATAAGTATATATCCGAGGACAGCATTGTTTACAAGTATGGGACATGGACGGACACTCAATTTGGATGTCAGGCATAGGATTATTCAGTTGTATAAGGATGGAATGAGGCAGGCTGAGATTTCAAAAAATTAGCAGTCCATAAGTCAACAGTCTCACGGATTGTGACATTATGTAAGAATGGGAAGGATATTGGACCAAAACAAAATAGTGGGAGGAAAAGAAAAACATCTAAACGCCTTTATAAACGAATTTTGCGGGTATCCAAAGCATCACCATTCTTGTCATCTTCGGCCATCGTACAAACATTCAAGAATTGTGAAGACATTAACATAAGTCACAGGACTGTTAGAAGGCGATTGATTGAGGGAAAACTGTATGCTTGATGGCCAGCAAAGAAAGCATTACTGTCCAAAAAAATATTAAAGCAAGGCTGGAATTTGCTAAATCACACATCACCTGGACAGTAAATGATTGGAAAAAAGTCGTATTCAGTGATGAATCCAAATTTAATTTGTTTAAAAGTGATGGGATGTGTTATGTGAGATGGCCAGAAGGACAGAGATTTAATTCCAAGTACATTTGTCCAACAGTAAAGCATGGAGGTGGGTCGGTAATGGTATGGGATTGTTTTTCTGGTTTTGGGATGGGGCCAATACATAGAATTCAAGGTATTATGGATCGATTTGTATACAAGGACATCCTTGAGCACATTTTGGAGCCCTATACATATGAAACGGTGCCTGTAACATTCTACTTTCAACACGATAATGACCCAAAACATTCCTCTAAGGTTGTGAAAGATTGGTTGCAAAAGGAAAACATTAAAGTTTTATGCTGGCCTTCACAATTGCCGGATCTGAATCCTATAGAAAATCTATGGAAGATTGTAGATCGAAAAGTGCGGACCAAACATTATACCAATCTGAATAATCTTTTTGCAACACTTCAAGAAGAGTGAAATACCATTCCCAAGGAAACAATAATGAAACTGATCGCATCTATGCCAAGAAGGTGTGCACATGTTATCAAGGCAAAATGATACCACACTAAATATTAAATTTATATTTGACATTATGAATTGAGGATTTTAGTTTGGTGAAGAAACCTTGTTTTTTTTAAAGTTGCTATAATTATGTCCACTTCATTTTACAAAAAACAAGGGATTCAAGGAACCCTATAGACCTCCATTGCTTTAATATATGCTTTCATATATCAAATAACCAACTTTTTTTTTCATTGTTACATGTGTGCGCATGAGTACGCACATGAACACACGTGTGCGCATGAGTACACACATGTACACACGTGTACGCATGTGTACGCACATGTACACTTGTGCGCATGTGTACGCACATGTACACACTTGTGCGCATGTGTACGCACATGTATAGACGTGTGCGCATGTGTATATAGATAAACACATGTATGTATTCAAGTACATGACATAGTTACATGTGATGCGCATGCGTCATTCATTTGTAATAATATGGTTTAGAATGAATATACGTCACATATACAAAAATAATAACAGAACATAGAAAGGAACACCCCTCCTAAATAATAGAAAAGTCCCCCCTTTCGAATGCTACAACTGGAAAGAGGAAGAATCGAGATTTTTTTTAAAAAAAATTACGTTTTTAAAAAATCGAAATTTTATATATCGAATCGCTCTAAAATTCCAATTTTTTTACAGTTTCATCGTCAGAATGTTTACATCATTTTAGGTCTGATGACATTTTATTGTAGGTGGCCCCGTTTTCGAGTTGTTCGACCCACTAAAAATTATGACCAAAAACTCAAAATTTGTTTCTAAAAAAATCATACAAAAATAACCCCTGGGTAAAATTTTCTAATTTTTTGTCAGGAGCTTCATATTGACCCACGGAATCAAATAAAAAATACTGCATGTCTTTATCTCATTCCGTTCTTGAGTTGTTCGAGGAACTAAATCGGTTCCGGACACACACACACACACATACACACATACATACACACACACAGACACACAGACATCCTTTTTTTCCCCTTTTCTTGCATGATCCTATATACCTCCATTGCTCTTTAGAGCAATGGAGGTCAAAAAGATACTTTTGTTCGGGTTACGTTTTTGAGCATTCCTTTTTTCACAACTGGTGGTCTAATGTGTTCATGTATACAGCTGTGAGATACTAGCTATTATAATTTATCCTCACACATTGCAAATTTTCAGCAATCAATTAAAAAACGTACCAAATCAAACTGTTGCTATAATTTTGTCCACTACTGTAAGTAAAAAGAGAGCACGTGTAGAAATAGCGATGATGCAATTCAAAGTTTGCCACGTGAAAAAGAAAGGAAGGTCAGAGTCAAGAGTTGAAGAGTGTCAGTACATTTCTATGGGGTAGGGGCTAGTGGCGCCATCTAATGCTACACAGACAAAATAAAAATGGTTTACTTGCATTCTTAAGTGATTCAGAGTTCCCCTTCTAATTTCGAATATGCTATCAAGTTTCTCGTAATTTTACTACCCAAAGACAGAATAATCAGAATCATTATTCATTAACATTTTTTTCTTCTCTTTAATTTTCTTTTAGATGAAAGATTTGCAAAATGACTACATTGTTCGATTCATTGGAGCCTGCATAGAACCACCAAATTGTTGCATTGTAACAGAATATTGCCCAAAAGGCAGCTTACAGGTATAAAAACAAGACACATTTCAAACACAATCGAATGTCATCATCTGTCATATTTCACATAATTATAAGAAATAGACATCAATTAAAGATCCTCATAGAACTCTCACTCATAACACACACATTGTTAGAAAAGTAATTAGACGAATTATTAACAGTTGAATGGAGAAACATAAAAAAAACCTAGATAAATCCTCAACTAAGTTAGAATTTCTAGACTGTCCATATTTATTAAACTAAAGGGGTTTAACAGCTGTTTAAATAATTAATCAAAAGCACGATTATAATAATGAAGTCGGTAAATAGAAAAAGTGAAAACAAGGAAAAGGACCTTCCTTTTTTTTATTAACATATCCTTAATTAGTAATACCTCATAACAATGTAAGGGGGAGGAGGAGGAGGGGGATATAATTAATAAGGTAACTGAATGAATGCGAAAATAACAAAAGCTGTACTAGGCTTCATCCATACTTAGACGCTTTAGAAATGTACTTCTTTATACATAATTATGTATATGAGAAATGGTAAACAAATATATAGTATCAGAGGTTTCAAGTTTAAATATTAATTAAGCAGTTGTTCTTTTTACTAGGAAATGGGATAGAATTATGTAAATAACCCGGAATTTTAACGAATTAAAGTTGAACATGTGGTTTAATTTTTTATGCCAATTTTACATTAAGATAGTTTTACAGATATTCATTTTGATTTTTTCCCATCGGACGGCGCTACTGCAGTGGTTAATGTTATGTTCCAGAGAAGTTTTTTTTTTTGCAAATTTTGGACGCAAAAACGTCAAACGTTTTAAAAAAAAACATTATGAAAAAATGGAAATTGTTTTCAAAACTAGAATGGTAAAAGATTATGTTAAAAGTTTTTTTTTCCATAGCAATACTTGAAATAAACATTTTATAGTTAAGTTTGAAAAATGATCCGTTTTGAATGATCCATTTCATAAAAGACTATTTTCGCCTTTTTCAAACTATTATAAAAAGTTTATTTTGAAAGATAACATCATGAAAAATCTTTTATTATCATCACCAACTAGTCTAGTTTCTAAAACACTTTAAATCTTTTCGAAATGTTTCTCCTGAAAAACGTTCGCTTGAAAGGCAGAATAACCAGAGTTCGAGGGGTGTTTTTACACTTTTAAATACAGCTTAAGTGTAGTTAGAAAATGATAAACTAACTGTAGGTGATACCAGAAAGGATTAAATTGAATTTCCTGTTTCCATTTAATAAAGCTTAACAAAAGTTAAACGGTATTCTGTTACTTCCTAATGTTATTTAACAACTTATTAGACGGTATAATTAAATATTTGCACAGACAAACAGAGCGGTAAACAGAAGAGACGTTTTAACCACTTATAAACCTCGTGATAGTTAAGTTAATTGCCAGTATTTGCACATTTAAAAGTTCTATAATTAACTTAAAACATTAACAATGGTTATATTTCAACTCCAGTTGAGTTTGTTAGTGGTGTACCAACTTCAAATACAGTTAAATTTGAGAAAAGAATGCATTTAAATTTACTCAAGTAACTGAAATCATAAGTATTTTTTTTTTAAATGTCACTGTCACTATGTTTGAAACAATATTTGAATACAAACTTCATGACAACTGACAATAATGTAGCGTTGTAATATCTTATTTCTACTACAAAAATTAACTGCAGTTACATAAACTAAGTTTCCATATTTAAAACAGCTACAGTTGAATGATTTTTGTGACACGACTCACTTCCTGTTTGGTTTCACTTTCTATTAAACAGTTGTACTTTTTGTGAAATTTTCACTCTCATTCAGTCAAAAAGGAAATATGCTCTCACTATCCGCCATGTTGTTTGTAGGCTAAATTTGTTTGAACACAGGAAGTGATGTATTTAATCATCCAATAGTGTATTTAACCACATTGTGTCAATGCAGTTGAGTTAATGTAACTCCATTGCTCAGAAATTTAACCATGGTTAATGTAACCGAATTTATTTCCACAAGAAAATTAACTGTGGTTAACTTTTTAACAGCAGTTAGTTTGTGTTGTATAAACGAGGTATAACAAGTAATATTTAATCTTGTTTGAAGTGTTTTAAAATGAAAACATGTCTCTTTAAACCTTTTATAACCACTAAAGTTTAAACTTTTAAGTAAATACAACCGAAGTAATGTTAACCTGCAGTTAGATCTCCTCTTGAAGGAAACAAGCTATAAATACTAGAAGGCAGCAGAGCATCAGCATCTCAAACTGACAAGTGTAGTTTAGTTAGGGTCAAAACGTAACCTAAGGGGTTCATAAATAACCTTTTTATAAGATTAATAAATTATACACGATGTTGGATCCTCTTCTGTCATATTTTGAGCCCTTCCTACTTTAAATATCAAAATTAAAGTTTAACTTCAAAGTTTTGTTTCATCTTGTTTTAGCCACAAAAGATCCATAAGCAGAATTAGTAGTAAAATTTGTAATTTTAAAAATAGATTAACCTTCTCTAGAGAACAAAAATTATATTTTCGATCGATTATTCTATTAAACCTTTCTAATAATATCTCTTTAAAATTCACAGATGATTTTAATTAAAATAAAAATTCAGTCTTTAATGAAATAATGTTTGGATTTTTTTTATCAGGATATACTCGAAAATGATCAAATTAAACTCGATTGGATGTTTAGATACTCATTAATGCACGACATCATTAAGGTAAGCTTAAAGACACTTTTCTTTTGATTATTTTTGAAAATTAAAATTTACATTTCTTTTCAATTTTAACGGCAATGCATTAATTATATCACATTAATAATTTCGTTGCAAGGTTGCAACCAAATTAATCACGTTCCAACAGCCTATTTAATAAGCAGGGCAAGGAGGTTCATGCAAATGCATGTTTAGTATTCTGGCTCAGAATTCATGCTATAAATGAGATAGGGACATGATTCATATCATGCTAAAGCTAAATATATGAATTTTATAATGCATGTTTTTGCATATTTTGTCATTTTTTTTCAAAGCATGCATATTTTACCAAAATTGGCAAAAAAAGTGCATAAATTGTAATTTTTGCAATTTTTTTAAAAAAAATATAGGTCTCCGAACTTTTCTGACTTCATGAAAATTGTGGAAATATACTGTATAAGAGGAACATAGAATCAGGTTCATCTTATAAATGAAATTAACAAATGATACTCTGCACCACTTATGCTCCTTGTACATCCTTTGATGTTGAGAAATTTTTCTAAATATTAAAAGTTTTTGACAAAAAATCGATGAAGTTTTGAATTTGAAAATTTAAAAATGTTTCTTGTTTGCTATTGCAATTATTTAAGTTCTAATAAAACATTTTTCTTCAATTTCCATGGGTGAAATTTTGAAGATTTTGAAGATTTTTTTACAGTGCATATTTAATGGCATATTTAGTTGTTTTTTGTTGCATGAATACATGCATATTTTGTTGCTTTTAAGTGCATGAACCTCCTTGACCTGATAATAACAATCTGCAACTTCATTTTGCAGTCGAAATCGACTACCAAAAGTGGTTGGTTTTGTTCTCAAGGCCCTTACATATATGTACCTAAAAACAACTATCCAGCTATATTAATGAAACTGTGTTGATAAATTGCAGTAAAACAAAAGTGAAGCTGACTTAAAAGTTCAAATTAATCCTTTAAAGCAGTCTTAAATTTCTTTTTTTAGTCTAAGGCACTTTTTTTGTTTACTGAGTAACTGAGACCTATCAACAAAAGTGTGATTTTGACCCCATTAAAATCGACTTAACTCTTTAATGCCAACCAATGTTTTCCTTTCCAACACGTATTTCTAAAAAAAAAGCTAAATAAAAGACTAGAGAAGACCAACTAATGGTCCTTTCGCTTCGAAAAAATAAAACTCACAACCATATATGGAATCTTTTTTTATCTCACTGAAGTTACCATAGAGCAGGCATTCTCAAATTATGGCTCGTGGGCCAAATCCGGCTCACAAAAAGATTTTATTTGGTACGAATTTTACTTAATACCCTTCCCCCCTCTTTAATCTGACAATCATTATAATTATTGTTTCTTATCTGAAACTAAATACAGAATATGTAATTGTTACATCAACAAAGGAGACACATGTTGTAGTTTTTACACTAATTAATACCTTAATTATTAATTATATTGTTTGTCAAAGGGACAAATTCCTTTATTAATTTTCTCATTAAAATTTTTTTTTCATAAAGCGGTTTTAAAGTTTAAAGTGTAAATGCCTCTCGAACTCTGATTATTCTGTCTTTCAAACAGTTCTGCAAACTGTAGAAAAACTTGAATGTGTTTTAGAAACTAGAAGGGTAGCGAAATCAATTAATGGTGGCTTTCATGTTGGGTATCTTTCAAAATAAGCTTTTTATTGTCAGTTTGAAAGGTAGCAACATGAAAATAACTGTTATGATGACATGATGTTACTGAGTTTTCCCTCTAATTTCTAAAGCTGTAAATACACGTTCAATTTCGGCTTGTCAATCTTTTCATTTTCTTTTGATGTTACGCGTGGCCCGCGCTTATTCTCCCCTCTCCATCTTCTTTTTTCCTAATTGCTAAACTTCCTATCGCAAAAAAACGTTACATTTTGAAATCTTGTATCCGTTGTTACCACGCCTACGGATTAATAAGCCAAAATTAACCATGTATTTACAGCTTTAAACACATTCAAGGTTTTTCTCTTTTTCGCATTTTCGCATTTTCTCTTCATTTTAATTACATTTGTTTTTAAATATTTAAATTAATTATAGATGTATTATTTAAAAAAATATTGCACTTTCAATATTAATATGTGGCTCTCCTCTCTTAAGACGATTGGAGACCCTTTCAAATAGAGAAAGTTCGTGATTACAACTCACAAAGAAAACTGTGTCAGTGTTTATTTGTCTTCATTTTGTAACATGTCAGTGTGCCGCTTTTTTTATTGTCACACACACACAAAACAACAACATAAGCGTAAAAAAAATCCAAAAGGGGATCATGAAAAAGTAGTTTTATTATATTGTTTGGGTTTGTACCCTGAAGACTAATTTCACGAATTAAATAGATCGCAAAAAGCTGAAAAACACATAACACAATGTTTGTTTGTGTGTGTAGCTTTTACAACCAGAAGCCTAAAAAATAAGTGAACTTTGAAACTGGTTTTTGTGACACAGTTCTATAATATTGGAGGCGTGCATTTCGAGAATGTTCGAAAATGGGTTGTAAATGCTATGCTTTTTGCAGGGTAATTTCTTTGTCACGAAAGTGCTGTTCCTAGTGGTAAAAACTGCAGTAGAATTGTTGCGCAAGTCATGACGTTGTAATGACATCCAATATCAATTCGAGTGGCAACATGGTCAGTCACTTAATGACTATGTTCACGTTGTAAATGCCAACAATGTCACTATAGTGACAACTTGTCAGCATATTGTATTAAAAAAAATTCTAATACTGATTAATAATTTTTTAATACATTTATTCTCTTCATTTTTTAGCTTCCTTTAAATTGTATTACAAAATTTTATGCCTTTAATGCAATGGTTTAGTAGAAAATTTGTTTTTTTCTATCTCCTGAAAAATTTAAATTTTGGCATCTACAACGTTTTGGAAATGCAAGTTTCATTTCTACTTAGCAAAAATATGCACTCATCTGACACAGAAAAGTTGTGAATTTTTTTTTTCATTTTGAAACACTGTTTAAAAAAAGTTCAAGTTCAAGTTCAAGTGGGGTAACCCGTCATAAATGATGGGAGCAAAATTCACAGGCAATTGTGCCCAGCATTAGAATTTGTTTTCCTCCGCCCTTTTATGACGTCAGACCAAGTAACAAACCAATTAGAAATTGATGACGTTCATAAAAAAGCTCAGCAAAAGAAATTCTAATGCTGGGCACAATTGCCTGTGATAAACTGTAGCTTAATTTTGCTACTATTATCCCCTCCCCGTAATACGTGGGACCCTTCCATAAATGACACAAACCCTAGTTACTAGTATCGGTTTTTTTCTTTCAGACTCAGTTATGTTTACATCATTAGGAGTTAGACAACTGTGGCGATAATTGTGCTCCTTTGGTCATTTGCAAAAAAAATTGTTGATTTTCAGTAATTACAGTCGTTAAAAAATATTCACCACGATTTTGGGGGCCCCTCAAAATTCGGGGGCCCTGTGCTGCAGCCCTTTTAGCCCAATGGCTAATCCGGCCCTTACCATGATTAAGCGTTCTGTGCATTTTATGCAAACTTTTGTCTTTTTAAAAAATGACTAAATTTTAATTTTTTGGACGTTATTAGATTTTTACGTTTTTGGCCCAATTTCAAGCGCAAAACTAAAATCGAGAATTTGATAATTTTCTCATATACGTTTATTACTAAAGAAGATTTAAACAAGACATTTTTCCATGACATAACCTTAAATTTAAACTTTAACTTTCTTCTCAAAATTCAGAACCAACCAGAGTTCTATTTCATTTACATATTTTTTTGTTGCAAAAGCTGCTTATCAACCGTTCTTAAGCTGGTTTAAATTTTTAAAGAAAAAAAAAGATAAGAATTTCGGAACACAGTTTCAGACACAAATTTGCATAATGGACGTAAACGTTTTTTTTTTTTCCAGAGGCAACTTTAAATAAAAAAAATATGAAGTCTCGTAAAAACTGAAGTAATACATTTTTGTGAACATGTTCAAATAACTTCATGACAATATCTTATGCAAATAAATTTACATTGTAATTTAAAAATGAACAAACAACGTATAACTTAAACGTTAATGAAAAAAGTGAAAACTGATTAAATTCAAACTGATATAAACGTTTATTTTTTTAAAAAAAATTAAGTCCCTATAATTATGCAAATGATTTTAGTTAATTTTTAGTTTCTAACACACTTTGAATTTTTTAATATTACATGTAGGCCTATATGAAGATCCCACACGTGCAGAAAAAAAGCCAACTGAAAAAGGAATGGATCTATCTAGATAATTTGAATAATTCCAATCATTTAGGCAGAAATAAATTGAAATTGTTTCCCCTTTTTTCCAATTCTTCTATTTGGAATTACATTTTATCAGCCAATAGGAAGGCGTTCTTAAGGCACTTCATACTTTATGGCTCCTCCTCTTTCTATAGAAATATGTCACAACCCTTGAACGCGACAGAAAACATCAATGTGGAAAAAAGTTTTATTTTTTTTTTATTTCTACTTCTATTTTCTGCTTTTTTTAAGCATGTGAGATCCAGGCCTTAGCGAACAATCACACACGCTGAAAAACCCAACAGAAAATAAAATTAGATATAAAACATTTTTTTTTGTACTTAAAAATATATGGCGCTTCTGATAAATGTCCTTACAAAGTGAGATTTGTTTCCAGCTTGTGTGATTCTTCCCTTACTTCTAAAAAAAGTTGACCTTACCGTACCTCAAATTATAATTGCGCCACCATAAAAGTAAAAAAAAAACATGTTAAAAATCTTAAATAACTATAACAAACATGAGTTGCTTTCAAAAATAACATCTTACAAAATTGAACTCTGTGATAAGAATCTTTTTTTTTCTTCTTCTCAAAACTTAATTATTGATAGAACAAAAGAATAATTTATTTTCGATGTATATACTGTATCTGTGAACGGAAAAAATAAACCTCTATAATAGATAGGAAAATGAACACTAATATTAAAAAAATGTTATTGAAAGCAAAACTATTTTAATTCCAATTACAATATTAACTATTTTTATAGTTATGCGCTATACCAGTTAAAATTTGAAGGCAGAGAGTGACGTCATGTTTACCAAAACACCCTTTACAAAATGGCGTTCAGTGAGGAAGACCGAATAGTAATACAATTTTTACATCAAAATTAGAATTACAGTACAAAACGTTTTCTTAGGGAATTTCCAGAAAAAGAATGGAAACTTGGTGGACTAAACGCCCTTCTGCGTAAGATTCATAGAACTGGTTCGTGCAGGCGTCAAGCGGGCAGCGGTAGACCGCGCACTGCAAGAAATAACGAAATAAAATCTAAAAGTTTTTCATATGTTATTGTAGTATTTATAGAGGTTCGTTTATTTCCGTTCAGAGTGTAGAGAGACTATATCAACCCATATTTTGGTCAAATAAGGGTCAAGCCATTTTTAAAAGAGAGAAAAAACAGAAGAAAAAAAAGCATCAAGTCTCGTAAACTATAGACCTACCGTAGAAGAAGAAAAAAAACCTCGAGATCAATAATATCTTTATTGATCTTTCGAGAAGAAGAAGAAAAAAAGAAGCAAATCATGAATGTCTTTAAATCAGATCACAACTGTAATGAAACGGGTAAGATCACTTCACTTGAGGGCATCTTTTAAGATCTTTTAGGCATAAAAAGCCCACCCCCGGCTCTTTTCCCTCTCTACACACATTTCAAATAAAATTCTCATTCAGAAACTGATCTAAAAAGCAAATCTCATCCAATAGTAAATGTAGTATTTTATATGATAGACTACCTCCTATATGTAACTCTTTAACCAATCATTCATTCGATAATTTAAAAGATCATGTGAAATAAATTGCTTGGTTTAACAATGCCTTTTTTTTTTTTTTTTGCAACTTCACTTTTTACCTGAAATTTTTTTTTATGAGACATCAAAACCTAGAAGAAGAAAAAACCTTAAATCATTGTATTCACTCTTGAATTTCTTACTACTTTAACTTCAACACAGTTATTACATTTTTATAACAATTCCCTCCACATATTTTCTCTAAAACGCTGTTTAATATAAAGCGATACTTAATAAATGACGTGAGACAATAATCTGAGTCTAGAGAGAGTTATTAAAGTTTTAGCTATGTTTACACGCGCCTCTTTTCCTTAAGCAATGTCAAAGAATACACAATAAAGTGATGAAAAAGCCTTTTTAGGTAGTAGAAATATGACTCGTTCATTAAAGCTGACGTTTCTCATTCATCGTTTGCCACTAACAATTTACTATTAAAATGCTACTGTTTGTACCAAGATAGAGGTTACATTGATATCGTTTTTATTAGGCACTTTTTCTTAGCATCTAATCAGGTAATCAGGCTTATCAGGTTTAAATCCTGGTTTAAACCCTTGTGTTACCGTTTCAACAACACCAAACATGTCCCCTTGAATGAAGGCAATCTTGTCTGTTATAAGTGATTGCCTTCGTTCAGGGATTCCGTTTCTTTCTAAATTATTATTTTCTTAAATATATAGAACAGACAGAAAATTACAAAATTTTCTTATACATGATTTATTATTATTTTGTCTCAGTCAAATCAAAATTAAACTATGATTGCAATTTTTATATTATTTAAATACAATTTTATAATAATAATAAAAATATTTGATATATGACGAATGTCATTCATTGTTTTTATTAAAAACGAGAAATCGTAAGCTATGACTGTGGTAAAAGTATTTTTATGACAATATTATTTAATAAATTTTTTAGCATCAATTTCAAAATCATTTGTCATTAAATAACGATGCAAATTAACGTGGAATTTGAACATTTCTTTTTTCAAAATGCGATAAAAGTTTCTTTTTAAAAATTTCTTTGAAGGAAAATAAATTTCGAATATCCGTCTACAATTATTCTAAACTTTTGCAAAGTTTTAACTTGTTTTCTAATGGCTGGATCACACATGCAGAAAAACCAAACTGCAAATTCTACTTACAAAATAATTTATCTAAACTAAATAATTCCATTCTATTCATTTATGAGAAAAAAGATGAAATGGTTTCGACTGTGATACGCGAAATTGCATGTTATGAACCAATAGAATTTTTTTTTTCAGTCACTTCATTCTTTACGATTCATCTTTCTTTTTTTCTTCTTGGGCATGTGGGATCCAGGCCTAATTTTAAATTTAATTTTTAATAAGTAGAAATATAAAGGAACTTTTTTTCTTCTTTTTTAACTTTTTAGGGAAGAATCAAACACACACACTGAAATAAAATCCTAATGAATTTCACTTTATAAGGCATTTACCAGAAGCGCCATATATCTGAGTACAAATGAACACAGAATTTTTGTATCCGGTGGTTTTTTCAGCGTGTGTGATTCTTCCCTAATTCTATTTTCGTACTTTTTCACACCTGTTAGGGGGGAAGTAGGAATCCTGACTTTAATGTTACATCTGAACCTAAAATCTATTTGTTGAGCTGTCTTAAATAATTACATTTACACAACAATTCTTTTGTTTCTAGAGTCTAATGATAACTAAAAGCAAATTGTTTCTTTTGTTTCAACTGTATGCAATATAGAGCTAGCTGCCTATCAGAAATAGGTGAACCCCACAATCATGATTCTAATATAATGTTGTTTTTTTTGGTATTTGTTTGTTCAATCTTCAGGGTATGTCGTATCTGCACAACAGTGAAATACGCTCTCATGGTAACCTCAAGTCATCCAATTGTACAGTAGACAGTAGATTTGTACTAAAAGTAACTGATTTTGGACTTCACTGTCTACGTGAATACGATGAAAATGAAAACGAAGATTCTTATGCACACTGGAGACGTGAGTGAACATTTTATTATTTCAATATTTCATTTATTTGTTTGGTTTCTTTCTTCTATGACTTTTTTGTCTCTTTACATTTTTATACCATCTTCCCCCCCCCCTCCTACTTTGTACTAAAACCAAGTTATTATAAGGAAAGACGTGTATAACATCACTAAATTGAATATGTCTAGACTTAAACGAATGACATTTGTACGCACGTAATGAGCAAACATAATAATACTCTCAAAACACATCCAGATTAAGAGAAAATGTCACAATTTGAACTTTTTTAAGTTTATATTGTTAAATTTATAGGCACCCATATTATGCAAAAAAAAATAAGAAACTACAGTAGAACTTTGATTATTGGAATTAATGTCGGACATGCATACTTAGTTCCGCTAATAAAAAGTTGATATAATCGAACTCCCATTAAAAAAAGTGGAAAAAATTAAGAAAAAACCGATTGCAAAAGGGATTTTTTATTTGCATAAATAGCATTTCTATAAAGCCCGTTATACACCTACAATTTTACTTGCATTTTTGTGTCAATTAAATGATGAATGTTTTCGTCAATGATTTGGTACATAAAGTGTCAATCCTGTAAAAGTATTCAAACATTTTTACCTAAAAAATTGCGCAGAAAAAGTGCGTGCGTAGTGTGACAGTTTATCGTATATCTAACCTTGTGACCTTCTAGACAAGAAAATTGGGGAAAGGTGTGCTAAATATGTTGCAGAGCGCATCGTATACAGCTTTGTAAATTACATAAGAATGATGCTGATCCTGAGAAAGCGGCTCTAGTATAGATGTGATCATTTAAGAAAAATAGAACATCTTCTAAATTAATGCAACGTTGAACAAATAATTTAACATTCACGTCGTTATACACATGCAATGTCACATTTATAAATTAATTTATACATTAATTTATAAACTAATTGTAGGTGTATATAAGTAAAAAAAAAATTGGTTCCGATAATCGACGTTCCCGATAATCGGCGCTCTACTGTAGGTTATTTTGAATAAAAAATACACCAACAAATATGTATTTCATTTAATTTCAATAATTTTAACCAATTTTTAAACTAACAATTTTTTAAAAAAAAATACTAAAATTTCGGACAATGTCAACTTGTTTGCTTCTGAAAGACAATATATTTAACAGAATAACCAGAGTTTAAAAACGTTTGTACTTTAAAAACCACCTTAAGGCCTTGTTTCCACTGGGGTGAAAATTTGAATTTTTTGAAAATTTCAACTGGTGAAAAACAGAAGAAACGTGGCTTCCATCTATTCACCAGTTGAACTTTTCAAAAAGTTCAAATTTCCACCCCAGTGGAAACAACGCATACAAGTACGTCCTCTTTATACACACACACACACCTAGAAGTTATTCTAAAAAGCAGAGAGCAACAAGAAGAGGTCTAAAAAGTAGCAAACAGTTTATGTAATTACAAAAGTAATTCTGTGCATCTGTTATTTTGCACAAAGGTGAATGACACATACATTATATGTGTATGTGTGGAGTGTGTAGAATAATGAAATTTCGTACTTATTGTTGTCTCACAATAAAGATAAGTGAAATTCTTTTTCCGGCATCTGAAGAAACAAACCTTCTTCCTACACTTTCTCCTTAGTTATTTTTGTTTTGCATTTTAAAATTTCGTCGTTTAAGAAGTGATACCATGTAACTGACATTTTTTTGGTGCTTTTGAGGTTTTGGCATTAAAGAAAATCATAAAAAAGAAGTGCATCGTTTGAAAAATGCCGCGAAATTTTAATTATTTTAATAGATATTGACTGGTAGAGACATCTGGTAGAGTGTTCAAAATCCATTTAATGTGATTTTTGCGAATATTTAGAAAAAAAAAATGGTTTGTGATGTCATGTATACGTAACATAATTATATTAATTATTATGGCTCCAAAAAAAACGTCCAAATAATTTTATTAGCAAGAAATCGTATGACAAAACCTTAAACTTGCATTATAACGTTTTTTGTTCCTCTTGTAAAATTTATATTTTGTTAGTTACGTGGTATCACTTTTTAAACGACGATATATTGTTCTATTTCTAATTTGTTATATTCCACTTTAAAAAAAGTCTACCTGCATTATCTTGTAAAAAAAAACCCTAAAATAATTAAGCGTTTTCTATAAGACCGGACCATACACTAAATCAGACATATTGACTTAAGCCCTTTCAGACAAAATGAGTAAAGCATGTCTGTTCCGACGACTACAACCCACACTAAATAAAATTAATCAATTAATATTGTAATAAAAAAAGATAAAATGAGATCAAATGCACATTTCGATATTGTTGTCTGCGACAAGCAAGTAGCCGGGATGGGCATTCACACACGTCTGATACGTCTCAGTCAGACAAGACGTTTTGTTTCGTATACCATTTGCCCCAATGCTATTTTTTTTTCTTTCTGCATGACATAAACCGCCTCAGACAGTTTTGTCTTATTTAGTGTTACAGTAAATACTAAAAATTAACAAAATCTAACAGGGTCTAATCGAATTCAACTGCTAATTCGGCCACTAATGGTATTGGTGATGTCACACTACTGCTCTTTCAAAACTCTTCGGCTAACGTTTATGCTAATTTCTAACCTCTATTTCCCTTATTTAAAATGGTTGGCATAATCAAGGAACCCAAGGAGGAAGAGGAGGCGATAAAATATACCATTAAACCAAGTTCATTTATTAAATATACAATTTTAACAACCACATTTTTCAAATTTTACATAAGAGTGACAAATTTCAATTGTCGTCATTCGCCACGCTTGTGGCTACACTGAAAGGAAAAAAAATAGGTTGCCCATCCCTGCCTTATAACATCACCATGATGGACAGCAATTTAAAAAAAAAACTATTTTCAATGAAATAATAAAGAAAACAATTTTTTTTTTACATAAACCCATCCATAAATTATGATAAAAGTAAAATACACTCTTAGTGCAGCGCCACCCGTGGTGAAGGAGATCAAAAGCATTAACAAAAAACCCTTCAAGGAACAAACTATCACTTCTACATGTAGGTACTCAAGGTTAAAAAAAAATTCAACAAAAGTCTAAAATAACAATAATGCAAAAGTAAAAAAACATTGCCTGTGTCTGGTAACTAAAATAAAAACTAATATCTTTATAGAAAATAGAAAAGGATCCGGAAACAACATGTGAGAGGGGCATCTTGGGAGAAAAAACTAAATGTTCTGGAACTGTGCTAACTCAGCCTATCATTTGTCAAGAAAGAAAGCATCTAATCTAAATAGGTTGCTTTCTAGAGAATAGTCAGAAAGTAAACATTGTGACAGGCATTTAGAAATCGGGGAGAACTTCAGTTGGCTCCGCCCTTTTTATGACGAACGGCAACTTCTAATTGGTTGGTTATGTAGTCTGACGTCACATGCTCCGCCCTTTTCAACGTCGGACCACACAACAAACCAATTAGAAGTTGCTGTTCGTCATAAAAAGGGAGGAGCCAACTTCTGTTTGTCCCGATTTCTAATTGCCTGTGCAAAGATTGTGTGCAAGTGGCGCCATGTTTGCATCATGGCCTCCTCATATAAACCTTTGTATGGCCTCAAATTTGAGAAGAAATTGATAAAAAATCAACCACATCCGGAAATTCATTTCATATAAACAATGTTCTAGGGGGTGGATGTAATAAAGCCCTCCACATGCATTGAAGCATAAAGAAATAACACTTTAGTTTCCGGATACAGCCTTTGTAGTAGGCCTACTAGTAGTAGTAGTAGGAGTAGTAGTAGTAGGAGTAGTAGTAGTAGGAGTAGTAGTAGTAGGAGTAGTGGTAGCAATCAATCACTTCGACATTCAATATCCATTGGTAACAATAGTAGACAAAAAATAATGCGTAGAAAAAACGTCACAAGATCAAAACAGCATTAGAATTTCATTTATCTCTTTTTTTCACACCTCAGGGAATTCCACGCGCGCATTCGTCATTGTTGTAACTGAATCCAAAACGTGCAAATGTTTCATTTCAATATTAACTATAGGCCCCTCTACATATCAATCTATCAGCAGACGTTTCTATTGCCAAAATATGCAAATAAAAGAGAACAATTCCAATAGAATTTCGGTTATTCTGAGTTTTACTGAAGCAACAGTATATAAGAAACTAGAAATGTTAAATGAATCATTTAAGAAAAATTTAAAAAAAAAAAACGTAACATTCGGTGACTTTCTGGTCATTTTTTAAAAAAATATCAGTTACTTTTCTAGTTTTCTTAAACTGGAAACTGTGTAATACGAAATGGAACAGACCCAAAATATATTTTTTCGTGTTAAAATCTATTTCGTGTTATTCGATTTTTCTTCCTATTAGCTTTTGTGTTAAACTGAACTTGTGTTAAACTTGTTTATATAGCAAAACCTATTCTAAGTGGCCTAACCTAACACATTTCGTGTTATCAGTTTTCGTGTTAAGTGGCGTCCACTGAATATCGAAAAAAACTATTCTAAACTTAAATGACCCCTATAACAGAATATACATGTATGTTTCTTGTTATCGGTTTTTGTGTTAAACGGTTTTCACTATAAGGAATGATCACACATGCTGAAATACCACCAGAAAATCGAAATTTAAAAATAGAACTCAAGTTGTATTTTTCTATGGTTTTTTTACTTCAAAATATATGGCGCTGCTTCTGGTAAACAGGCAATTAGAAATCGGGAAGACACAGAAATTGGCTCCGCCCTTTTTATGACGAACCACACAACAAACCAATTAGAAGTTGCCGGTCGTCATAAAAAGGGCGGAGCCAACTTCTGTTTGTCCCGATTTCTACTTGCCTGTTTCTGGTAAATGTTTTAAAAGTGAAATTCCGTGAGTCTCTTTATTCAGCGTCCGTAATTCTTCCCTAAGTGTTTTTTTATTTTCCAAATCCAGAAATAGCTATAGTTCTAGTGACAATTATCATATTAAAATTAGTTGAAATAACTGTTATTTAGTCCAAATATCTTTTTAAGTCTGTTTACAGTAGATATACACTGTATCTCTAATCCAAATATTCGTATCAATTCATCAACCAATAAAAACTAATCCATTTTTGTAGCCTGCTTTATTTTCGTGAATACGAGCGTAGTAACAGCATTGAAGGACAATGTCTGCAATTCGGCCATCATTATTAATACACATTCATTAACTTGCATTTAGAAATAGATGTTTTCTGAGCAAAATCTCCCCAATTTATATATAAATAAATCTAGCCAATTACCAACAAACTTTTCGCAATTCATAAACCAGCAAGAAGCTCAAAATAAAGACCAAATAATTATGAAACATTAATTAAAAATGGTTCATAAGCAAAATTACGAGGTAAATTAACAAATAAAGTGGATATAATTTGCTTATATATATATATATATATATATATATATATATATATATATATATATATATATATATATATATATATATATATATATATATATATATATATATATATATATATATATATATATATATAAAGCAAATTATATAAAAGAAATTACATTAGAATCACGATTATCCGGACTGAATGCAACCAGACCCTTCGTCCGAATAATCCGGAAAATCGCTATAGGTTGTTTTTACTTTACTTCTATCCATCACTATCGGAAAGTTAAGTCAAAAACATTGATAAACTAAAAAAAAAATTACATTATGATAAAAATCAGTCCGAATTACTTGGAAATCCGGATAATCGAGATTTTACTGTATCTAACATTAGAAGCTAATTTTAGCAATTAAAAGATAACAAATGAAAATGGCTATACTTAATTGTGAATGGACATAACATAAAAATTGAAATTCATTCAAAAATTAACATTCGTTTGATTTATTTGTTCAAAAACGTTTCAAATGAAAAAAAAATTAAGTGGATAAATAAACGTCAATTAGTTTTTATTTTCTTCTATTCATCGTAAACCTTCATTAGAAAATCGCCAAATAGGTTCAGTCTTCCAGAAGTTATTAAGAACTATATCATCGAAAACGTTTGTTTTCCCTATGACATTAGTTAGTAATTTCACTAATTTCACTCTGCTAATATTAACGTTTCAGTGATTTATTGTTCATCTATTAATTTCTAAATCAGGCATATTCAACTTTGAGGCCCTTTAGAGCCGCCTCCTGAAGCTATAACACAACATTCTTTAATTTGTAAAATTATACTGTATAATACTTATTACTAATAATCTCTTCAAATTTTCAATTTTGTTTTGAAATTTTTCTTTCAAAATCTAGTAGTATATTTCAAATAAACTCCTCTGACCTCAGGTCGCAAATATTGTCATAATCGCTTATAAGTTGGACACAACTCACTCTTTAAGTTCTTTACATATTAATCACGATTTAAAAGCTTGTGTTATTTTTTCATAAACGCAAATTTTCTCTTGAGAGTCAAATCGGTTCAACTTCTTAAGTATAAAATGTGCGTTTTAGCGATTAATTGAGGTCGACATGCTCAACGAGTGTTTGTTTTATAATTTGAGATATTAGGTCAATTATTTATAAGACACAAGCGACACTTGCCAACAGAAAAATGAGGGAAGAAAACTTGAGAGGCTGATCCACACAGATGCAACAATTGGAGAAGATTCGATCTTGAACAGGTTTTCTGCAGCAAAGTCTTCCACTAATGTCTATAAAGCCTAGTACAGAATTTGGCAATACTCGATGCGTCTTTGCGGATACAGGAATGTAGTTATCGCCCCTCCCACCCGAAGGTATTAGGGCATTTGCGGATACAAAGCAAAATCGCCCAAATATCTAATGGTTTGACATCAAAGAGTGTTACTTGTTTCTTTGTTTCCCACTTCAAATGGGAAACATCACTCATTCTTGTACCTAGAAGTAGTACAAGCAACACATGATTTTATTGTGAATCCTTGAAGGGGTTAATTTAAAAAAAAATAGTGAAATTCATTTTCTTTGTGATTTATTATTTCATGTTAGTCAAAAACAGATACTGAACTCGGTTTGTACGCCCAACATCACTCGCCCACATGTGTATCCAGATACAAGTCGCTGGATACATTTATCCGAATCTCCCCCCATTTGTTGCATGTTTCCAGTTTGAGCTGTAAACCTAAAACGGAGAGCGGCAACATGTGGCAACATTTCTAGGATGTTTTTTCTGGTGTGGACGGTCTCCTCCACTAGTTTCATCTTGTTGACTGTTTGTTAAGTATTTGAAGGAGATCAACAAATAGTTTTAGTCCTTATGTGGACATGGAGCAAAAAGTTGCTGGACGCTTTGTGTCAGCAACATGTTTATCCTTATGTGGACATGTAGCAAAAAGTTGCTGGACGCTTTGTGTCAGCAACATGTTTATCCCTTGTGGACACAATGTTTCCTCTAGTTACTATGTGTTTCATGTTTATCGAAACATCTGACAACATAAATGTTTCCACTTGTTGCATCTGTGTAAATCAACCTTCAGATTCAACTCGTGCGCAGTCATAATTGTATAGTCAGAATTATTGAGAAATCTAGGGGCTTCTTTCTCATTGCGGGAAAACCTTATGAGGTCACTGCTTATAATCTATCATTTTATGACTGACGTATTATGCTGTACATTAGTCAGTGGTACTCTTAAAGATGTGATCCACATATCATGACAGCCCTTTGTCACTTTATTCTTCTAGTTTTTAACCCTTTATTTAAAGTATTTACTTGAAAGTTGTATATATTTAAAAAAAAAATCTCTCAAGACGATTTATAAACTGGTGGTTTTCAAACTCCGGTTATTTTACGTTTCAGGAGCATTACTAAAAAATCTTAATTGTTTTAGAAACTAGAACGGTTAATAGTATTTTCATGTTGATAACTTTAAAAAAATAAACTTTTTACAGACATACATAAATTAAAAAATCTCGTCTGCAAAGCAAAACTCAAAATAAAACGTTTATTTTAAAATATGTTAACATGAAATTACATTTAAAGTGATTGAGCTACCCTTCTAGTTTCTAAAACACTTTCAATTTCTTTTGATTTTGCTCGTGAACAACAGAATAACCAGAGTTCCATAAACGTTTACACTTTAAAACCAGCTTAAAACAAGTTATTTTGAACGAATATCGTCATGAAATTACTTTTAGAAGATTTCCTTATTCTTGTAGTTTTCTAGTAAACTTCTAAAATTTCTTCTAAAAATCACTTCTGATTAAGTGATAACATAAGTCCAATGATAAATTTTACTTTTAGCTATTAGCAGCTACCAGTAAGAAAGAAATACTAGACTTTATTAATAAAATAATCTCACGCAGGCTCATTGGACAAGAAGCCTCGATGGCACAAACGACTAAAGGCCCTTGCACACTGGTGGCCAACGTTTTCGTTACAAGTGCCAATCATGAATCAACCGAAATCAACACCAGAGCATGCTAAACTTACCTTTAAAGGTTAGAACTGAAGGTAACAACCATTAGAAAGAAGAAAAACAATAGGCAAAACTGCTTAAAATTAGGAGAATCATCAACATTTACTAGAAATGTGCGATTCTAATTGAAGGTTTACATTAGAATAGAACAGTAGTTGTAATAAGTAGCACTGCATCTAATTATAATTAAACTAATTAGTAGATTTCAAATTAAAAATTATGCTGATTACTAACAAGAGTACATTTTAATTGGAAAATAGGCGCACAGATTTGAGTAGCCACTTTTGAAAAGCAACTTTTAAGAGACGTTTTATTAAAAGACTATTGAAAACTAGAAGGATAAAAGAAATATATTTTGTAATAACATCTTTTAAAATAAAAGTTTAACTGGAAATTAAGCTGGTTTTAAAGTCTAACGCCCTTAAAACTATAAGGTCCTCATCACAAAAGGCTGTCGTATGACAGCAAATTATTGTCATATTGACATCATAATATACCTTGTGACAGTCACACCAGCAAATAAAATATTATAACAAATATTGTCATATAAATGCCATTGACTGGTGTACATAATAATAAGACAGTCATAAAATAATAATGCACAAGCAGTGACATCTTAAAAGTATAATTGTCGCAATTATATGACTTTTTTTCTTACGAGACTCCTGGTTATTTTGTCATCCATGAAATTAAAAAGAAACATGAAAATGCTTTAGAAACTAGAAAGGTAACTGAATCTTTTAATTGCAATTTCATATGTAAATTTGTAAACTTCAAAATACTATTAAGTGATTCAGTTACCGTTCTAGTTTCTAACTCACTTTCAATTTCTCCTTAGTGTTGCTCATGTAAACGCAGAATTAACCAGAGTTCGAAAATAAGCTGTTTATATATCTTAATTAACTTAAAATTGAAAAGCTTATTTTCAAAAAAAAAAATATTATAAACCTAAAAATCTTTGAATACTCTTCTAGTTTTTAACTTTGTATACAGAATGACTATTAAATAATACAACAACAATGAAAGGCCGCTTTCTACTGCGCATGTGCATGTGAACAGTGCACACATGCGCAATAGAGAGCTACCTCTCTTATTATTGCCGCATTACTTCATAGTCTGAAACATACTTAAATGAAACCGCAGTATTTTCATTGAAGTATAAACCCGTTCTCTGGTTTCAATGGAACCCATCCTTATTGAAGTACCCAATTTCGAAATGTGACATACAGAGAGAGAGAGAGAGAGAGAAAGAGAGGTCCAACCAAAATAGCCTCTAACTCATCTCCAATTCTAACCTCTATTCATCCATACAAAATGCCATATTCTAACAGTAGTAAATAATTCATAATAAAGAATGTTGATGCTTGGGAAAAGAAAGCCTTCAAGAAAAATCTTTCTGATGGATTTTCAAAAAGTGGAGGAGGCAAAAGAAAAGTCAATATCAGTCCTTCAATGATGTCACAGCCCAAAATTGAAAAATTCTTCAAAAGCCAACCAACACTCTCCCTCCCCCCCCCCCCCCCAAAAAAAAAGACGACATGAAACGAAATCAGTGCAGAAAAAAAATACAACTCACATTACACTGAGAGAATGTTGTGTAACACTTTTCCTATTCGACTTTATAATAAAAAAAAAAATTGAGAATCGACCTTGTGTGTCGTCCGTCCAATGATGCGAACGAACTCACTTTCTAAACTTTTAAAGAACACGCACAAAACCCCTTTTAAGTTCAATGTGATGATAAGCATATAAATTCTTCTATTCGACATAACGAAAAAAAAAAAAACTCGTAATACTCTCTCTCCAAGACAGATTATCGATTTTGCATTAAAACGCCGTTAATTCACAAACACATTCTACTTTTAATTGATTTCCCTCCTTTATTTTGTGTGTACCTCTGAATTCTTCACTTTCGTGTGTATGTTTGTATTACTTAATTTCTTAATCTTAAGAGCTTGTATGTGTGTTCTCTCTATATTTGTGTGTCCTTTCTCACATTGTGTGTGTCTGTGTGGTTTAATCTCCATCTCTTGGGTGTGCTTTCTCAATCTGTGCGTGCTCTCAATCCGTGTGCGCGCTCCCTTAATCCGTGTGCGTGCTCCCTCAATCCGTGTGCGCGCTCCCTCAATCTGTGTGTACTCTCTTAATCTGTGTGTGCTCAGGGTGGATTGATATAAATCAATTGTTTTTTCCCCATTAAAATCAACGTTATTTAAAGAGACTATTAACTCCAGAAATTTCTTTTCAAAATATTACCGACTTACTGAATGATTACCAACACGATTTTTAAAATTAAAAATCGATAACCATAAAAAACTTAAAAATGAAGTGACTTTTCCTGAGTCACCAAACGACGCCATTTTAAATTTCCAAAAACAAAAGTCTCACCCCCCCCCCCCCTTTTTGTGGTAAAGGTTGTTACCTCACATTTCCAGAATTCCTTAATCAAATACATGTATTCCGTATTCAACTCAATACGGAACCTTCCATGTGGAATAATTGAAGTATTAAATCAATGGTTCATTCAAATGAAAGCAATGAGTGAGGTGATCGCAACACATCAGAATTCGAGTAGAGCAGTAGACTTTGGGGGGGGGGGGGGGGGGGTTTGTTGCCAATATCTGTTGTTTGGTGGTGCATCTATATGACAAAGTCCATTTATATGAAGTCAACTGATCGTTGAATAATTTTTGACAATATTTTGACAAGAAATTTCTGGAGGTAATTGGGTCCCTTTAAATGATGATTTTTTTTAAATCAAGTGATTTAAATCACATTTTTAAATTTCTTTTTTCGGGATTTTTTCTTAATTTTTTTAAAGTGAATTTTTTCTTTTATGAAATGAATATATTATAATAATGTGCATGACAGGTGAATAAACATTTTCAACACATTGTCATGTGTGGAATTTCAGTTACTAAAAGAGCAATTTTTTGAAATTTTAAATAAAAAAACTGATTTTCCAATTTTTGTTTTTGAATAAAAAAAAACAAATAATGATTTTTATCCACCCTCATGTTTGTTTGTAAAAGTGGTTAAGCCTTAGACCGTTACTCTCTGGGACTGGCAACTGCGAAAATCTTGCGTTACATAGAGTGGTGACCATAGACTTAATATGGTGGTGACAGCAACGCCACTTTACTGGAAAAAGATTGTACTATAGGTGTCCTATAAGGTTGTACAATAGCCACCAGAAGACACTGTTATAATTTCACCAGGTTATGGGACGCATCAGTCGCCATACATTACGAGTTGCCAGTCCCGGAGAGTAATGGTCTAAGGTTAAGCTACCGTTCTAGTTTCTAACACACATTCAATTTCTTGAAACGAAGAATAATCAAGCGTTCGAAAATCAACCTGTTCATGAAACATCTAAATTAAATTATTTGTGAGAAATTTAATTAAAATATTCCAAAATTCCAAAATATTCCAAAATAATCCCTATTTCCGGTCTAAGCCCGTTCTGTTTTGAAGTGTGTGGTTCTTTTTTTTATTTTGTGTGCGTGTTCCCTCCATCTTTTACGTCTTTTATTATATATGTGTGTGCGTGTCATTTACTAGATCTCCTCCACTGAAGAATCGAATACAATCTTGGCCCAAATAAAAACAAGGTTAATCACTGGTTTATTTTTTTTTGCTAGAAAAACAACATTTTCAAATATCTAAAGCGATAAACGAAAAATACTAAACTTGTTTGTCTCAAATAACTTCATGTTAAGCTGTTGTGTCCAGCGTGTCTTACAATATTAGAGAAAACAAACGTCAGTGTTAAAAATGAAACAAAAAACACTTTGGCAATAAGTCAATCCTGACATCAAAATTGAAATCCTGAGAAGAAAAACAAGTTTTCTACGAACGTTCTATGAACGTGTTTCTAGCTTAAATCTTTTTTTTTTCTTTGTATGTTACCGTCAATTTTAAAAAAATCAGAGAATCTGCAGATTTACAAGGCAATGTGCAAAACCACCAATTTGCTAGTAATCGTAAGTCTTCAAACTTAATAGTATATTATTCCCACATTGGTGGTTTTGCATATTACCTGTTTCATACAGTATAAGAATTCAGCACAGAAATAAGGTTGGTGTTTTGCAGACTTACCCAGTGTTTTTAGTTATTATGCAGATTGCCTGTTTGCTCCAGGAATTCTTGCACATTACTTAAAACCTCATATATTTTGCAGATTTACTAGCAAATTGGTTGTTTTGCACATTGCCT
Organism: Brachycybe producta; assembly: GCA_036925085.1. Lineage (NCBI taxonomy): Eukaryota > Metazoa > Arthropoda > Diplopoda > Playtdesmida > Andrognathidae > Brachycybe > Brachycybe producta. The sequence goes on from JAUPFP010000023.1 coordinate 964,040, forward strand.
AGTAAATCTGCAGATTCCCTGATTTTTTTAAATTGGCGGTAACATACAGTATATTGTTATACACACACTAGGTATATATGAAATTGATTTTGGTGGTCGATGAATTACTTCAATTCGCTTTATTGCCTCACCTTTTTTTAACAACAATTTATAAAGGTTTTTTTTTTTCCTGTTTTTTATTTCAAACCTTTTTTTTTAAGGTTTTCTTTTTAAGATTGACTTTTGCAACTCCATAACAACCACAGTTATTTCTTTTCCACAATGTTTAGAATTCTTACAACTATTTTTTTTTTCTAATTACGAGTTGCGTTTTTGGTTTTTGTTTGTTTGTTGGTTTGTTTATTTACAAAAGAAAAATCTACTACTAGAATCTTTCACCAATGAAAAACAAACATTCCTCCTAACTATCTACTATATTAAGTTCTACCTACTACACAAAATAAAAACCCAACAAATTTCTGTTGACATTCTCAGAAAAAAATATACTGTATACAGTATGTAAAGTAGAACTTCCATTATCGGAACTCATATCGGACATGACTATAGTTCCGATAATCAAAAATTCATATAATCGAACTCCCATTAATTAAAAGTGGACAAAATTAACAAACAAACAAAACCGATTACAAAATAATTATTTTTATTTCCATAAGTAGTGGTTTTTTCATAAAAATAAGTAAAAAAAAAAAAATTGGTTCCGATAATCGACGATCTACTGTAATATTCTTTTCGATATTTTTTTATGTGGAAGTGAACAAGTTAGATAATAATTCCAACTTTAATTATCATCATCATAATCATCCTCCTCAATGTAAACACTTATGAAGAAATAATGTAAAGCTCCTATCAGACAAGCAACTTTTCATGTAATAAAACTTGCCATCCAATTTGCAATGAGACTCGCAACTTTTTTTATAAACTACTGTAAGTTTCATAAGTTATTTACTGAAGGCGAACAATCAGATAAGAGAAAATTACAAAAGTGGTATTGAAAAAAACATTGACATGAAAATTCAAACCTCTGATGTCATTTCTAGTATTAAATACTCCCGATTGGCTGTTTATGACGAGTATCATAATTAAGTCTCTCAGAATTTAAATATGTGCGCAACTCCATGAGACTGAGAGAGGTCTCCTCACACAAGTTTCTAAGAAAATTTGTATTAAGTCTTAAGTTGCACGTCTCATTGGAAGTTTTGTTGCATGTAAGTAAGTTTAAGCGTTCTTCTTGAAAGACTTTTCATGATACTACTTTCTATAAACAGCCAATCAGGAGTGAACTAAGAAATAACATCAAAAGGGTTTGAATTGACATCTCAATCTTTTGAAATCGATTTTATTTTCTCTTATTATCAGATTAGTGGGGTAACCCGTCATAAATGACGGGAGCAAAATTACAGGCAATTGTGTGCATGCGCATCGTTTTTTCCTTTTTTTACTTCTTTCATTTCAATTTCAGTCACCCCCTCCCACTTTTCCCCCTCCACGTTTCTCTCTCTCTTTTTCTCTCTCTCTCTCTCTCCCTCTCTCTTTCTCTTTCTCTTTCTCTCTCTCTCTCTCTTTCGCTTTCGCTTTCTCTCTCTTTCTCTGTCTCTCTCTCTCTTTCTCCCTTTCTCTCTCTCTCTCTCTTTTTCCTTCTCTCTTTCTCTCTCTCTATCGTTCTCTCTCTTTCTCTCCCCCTATACACTACTTTCCTCTCTTAATTTAATATCATGGGGTTCTTGGATGGGGAGTGTGCAACATATACAGTAGTTGACCTTGAAAGAAAAAAAGCTGTTCATTTCTTCATTTATTCAAATGTATATAAATTCCGATGTTATTCCACACACACACACACACACACACAGACCTGGCAAAATATATATATAATTGTTTTTTTCTGTAAAAAATTAACTATGAAACTAGTTGTAAAACTAGGATCATGTTTGATACAGAAGTTTATTAAAATGTTGCAGTTTGCAACTGCAAAACTTGCAAATTTTACTGCATGATAAAGTTGCTTGCTATCTAAAAACTCAGTAAATTTTTATGGATCTAGCCAATAGATTGCCCAATGTGTCTTCCATACCCCCTTCACGAGACTGTCAAAATCATCCTCACCACCACCACCACCACCACCAGTCCCTACTAGGGTAAACAGTGTAACTTCCTCAGATGTCATGTAAGCTTGGTTCTAGAAACAAAACAGCTGAAAGAAAATCTTAAGGATTTTATCATATTTATATTTATATAGAGATTTATTTATTCAGAGATCAAGTCCCATACTCCCAGATTATTTGGTTCCCATACCCCCAAGGGAATATACATGTAGATACCCCCCCCCCCCTCCCACCCCTGGTTATGAACTCTTAGAATTCCGGTATAGCAACATTTAGTAGAAAAATAAGATTACCTTTTTAGCTCATATAAAAACGTTAAAACAAAAAAAAAGCTATGAAAATGGTTAAATATGATCCAACATATTTTTCCTTATCTGTTTGATGAAAATAAGAAACTTGTTTTCAGATCCAGTAAGAAATTAAATTAGCAATTACAAAAGGATTTTTCAAAGTTGATGATTGTGTATCACACCATATTATGAGTCTCTAGTGGGAACATCACCTTCAATGAATCCAAATTGTTATTACTGCAGATGGGAATAATAATCAAGCAATTTCTAAGTTTAGAATTCAAATAAAAGCTGCGCAAAGTCCAGTAGATGGGATTACAAGCCATCATTTTAATACAAAATCTTTAAAAAAAAACACAAGAAGAAGTAGGTCCAGGAACCTTATAGATGTACAGTAGGAAACCGTTTAACACAAAATGGAAAGAACCAAAAAAAGTTTTCGTGTTAAAAAATCTGTATGGTATTTTAAGGAACTAGACTGAAAATATATTTCGTGTTAACCGTTTTAGTGTTAAGATAGTTTACGAACAGCTGATTTTCGAACTCTGATAATAATGTCTTTCAGAAGAGCAAAATGAAGAGAAACTTTAAAGTGTTTTAAAAATTAGAAAGGTAGCTCCAGGGCTGGACTGGCTAGTGGTTGGCCCCACCGGCTATGAAATTGTGTTGGCCCCATTTTTTAATTTATTTATTTTTGGCCCCCATTTTCTTTTGGCCCCCAATTGACCGGCGATCGCCGGTCAGCCGGCCGGGCCAGTCCGGGCCTGGGTAGCTCAACCACTTAAAAAGTATTTTCATGTTTGATATCTTTCAAAATAAACTTTTTATAGATAATAAAAAATATCGTCTGCTTAGCATAGTCTGCTTTAAGTCCATTTTCAAACTGACATAAAAAGCTGATTTTAAAAGATCATCAACAAGAAAATATCTTTAAGTGCTTGAGCTGCCCTTCTAGTTTCTAAAACACTTTCCAGTTTCTCCTCATTTTGCACGGGAATGACAGAATAAATCAAGAGTTCGCGAGAGGTGTTTAAACTTTAAAACCACGTTAAACAATTTTCAATTTAAAAAAATCAATTTAAATTTAGCTCCTGGTTATTGGCAATTTTTAAATCAAGACGACAAATCTCAAGCAGATAATTACAGACCCGTGTTATTTAAAAAAAAACCTCGGTAGTTTGCATGGTCATCGGGGCATATTATATATTTCACCTCAATAAATTTAAATCACCTCAAATATTCTGTGTCAGGACTTCTGACATTGCATCTTATCAGCTGTTGTACCAGAACACATTTGCAATTAATTGTCCGCTTTTTACATTGTCGTGGTTATGAGGGCAAATGCAATTTGGATGCTGCATTTGAACTCGTGTCCTTCTGCCACACACCACAAAGACCTTTACGGCCGCTTGTAGAGTATTTTTTTTTCTTCAAATTTCAAATTCAAACTCTCCTCCATACAACCGAGTGGTTTATTTGTCTCTTATGTATTTTATAAATGGGCCATTCACCTCTTTCCTGGTGAAGAAGACCTTTCCAGGAAGAATTGTATCGATTTGTAGACCGAGTACTACATCACACACACATGTACATGTAGTTTCATTGTGTTAAAATATACAGTATGTGTGTTACTGTCAATCTGCGGAATCAGTCAACCTGTAAAACAACCAACATGCTAGTGAATTTGCAAAATTCAACACTTAAAATGTATTGAATTTTGTAGATTCACTTGCAGCTTTGGTGGTTTTGTTAAGATTGTCTAGGCAATATGCAGATTATGCACTACACATGTGTATGTGCGTGTTTTCCTTTGCGTGTGCGTTTTCCTCTATTTGCATTTTCCACTGACAGGCAATTATAAATCGTTATAAACAGAAGTTGGCTCCGCCCTTTTTATGACGAACGCAACTTCTAATTGGTTGGCTATGTAGTCTGACGTCAGATGCTCCGCCCTTTTCAACGTCGAACCACACAACAAACCAATTAGATGTTGCCGGTCGTCATAAAAAGGGCGGAGCCAACTTCTGTTCGTCCCGATTTCTAATTGCCTGTTTTCCACTGTGTGTGCGTTTTCCTCTGTTTGTTCGTTTTTTTTTTTTGTCTCTGTGTAAACGTATTCCTTTTCTGGGTGTGTGTGTAGGTGTTTTCTGCGTTTGTCTGTATCCATTTACCCTGTAGTCATTGCACAATGCACATTAATCAATAATGTAATTTATTTAAGAACATATTCACATTAGTAAAGCAACCATCTCTTCACTTAATCATTCAAGCATCATATTTTAATTAACATGATTCTTGAAATATTTTACGTAGTGTTTCTTTCTCTGTTTTTTAGTGTTCGGTGTTAACAATTGTAGCATCCATCCATCCCATCATTGATCATCATCATACACTTTTTTCATTTTAAATTACTTATTTTGCATTAATTCAAGAAGAAAACTTTGTACTTGAAATACTGAACCCTCTTTGCAATTTTTTTTTAAATTGAAATACCCTTTTCGAGTTATACCTTGTACATACACATGAGTTAAATGAATTCAAATTAAATGTGTTTAGGTGAATTATACGGAATCCAGTTAAGGACATGAACACCAAATAAAAATTAACTTTATTATTAATATTTTAAAATTGAAATACTAAATCAATATTTTAATGTCAATAGTTTATATTTTATTTTGAAGTATTAACTCAACATTTTCAGATAATTGACAGAATAAATTGAATGCGATAATATTGTTTGTTTGCCCTTCACAGGAGGCTCCGTAGAACACGTTTATTATTTAAATGCATTTAAATTATCAGGTGTCTACTAGGTATTAGTTTCCTTCATAAATTATTATTATTGCTTTAGTTTGAAAATGACTTTCAGTGAAGTAAACAGTGATTGCCTCCCATTAAGGGGCACACACACGATCTTCATTTCTTTTATAACATTTTCTTTTGTTTTATTTTGTTTCTTGTTGCTTTAAAAATATATATATATTTCACGCCAAATACACCTCTACTACTAAAGAGTTTTTCAATGGTTTTTAATCGCATATTTTATATATAAAACCATTGATTTTTTTTGTTGTTGTTTTTACTAATTTAGTCTCCAACACTAGAAAGAAGAAAAAAAAAAGATCCGAGTTTAACTTTCTCTCTCGTTTAAAATTTCTCATTGATCGGTTAGGAAAACTATGGACTGCTCCCGAACTATTGCGCATGCCCAATCCTCCTCTGGAGGGAACACAAAAAGGCGATGTGTATTCGTTTGCCATCATCGTTCATGAGATAGTCTTTCGTCAAGGACCATTTTACTTGGAAAACCTCGACCTCACACCGCAAGGTAAATCAACAAAATCTTCCTCTCTTTCACTGTTTCTCTCTCTCTCTCTCATATATATATGTTAGAAAATGTTCAACGTTTTTATGTGTATCTGTGTGTAAATTTTGTGGTTTTTCTCAACATGTGTTTTTTTGTACAATTCATCTTATCTTCAAGTTATTGACTATTTTATCTCTTAGTGTTGTGTTGTGTGTTAAGGGGAGGCTGAAAAATAAGGCGAGAGAAAGAAAAAAAGAAGAGAGAAAAAGTGGGCCTGTTTTCGATCTCACTCCTTTTTATTATGTGTATGTGAGAGAGAGTCTAGTAGTATTTTTATTGGTGGTTTTTGTTTATCCGCGGCCGTTTCTTGTTTACATTTTTCATCCATTTTTTTTGACTATATAACATACAACCACATGAACCATATCAAGTCAGTTTTTTTTTTCCAGACATAACTAAAGCCAATAACTTAATACAAACCTTATCTTGGTGTTAAGAAATTTTCATCAAAAATAAATAACTCCACTCTCTCTTTGTGTGATTCACACTTAATCATCATCATCATCATAACTGTTTTTTAAAAAAAGCTTAAGTGTAATTAAGTAACTTTGTAAGACAAAAGAAGGTTCAACAGTTATAAGTGGAAAATCGAGATTGAGGAAGAAGAAGAAGAAAAAAAAAATCTTAATTTAATTAATTATCAGTAAAAACAAAAAAAAATCAAAATGTCAGTTCAAAAAACAGAACTTATTTGTGCTGTCAAACCAAACACAGTTGTGAATTTAGCTGAAGGAAGACATCATACGTCAAAATGTTCAGTTGACTGCAATTATTGTAACAAGACTCAAGAAGAGCAACAACAACACCAACAACAAAAATTGCAACAAGGAAAAAGTAAGTCCAACAAAACCAAAATTGATCCAATGGTCAAAGTCAATGAGAAAACTGTCCATCATTTTTTTTTTGTCGTAAAATTGGAAAAAAAAAAATAGAAACCCCCCCCCCCCCCCCCCAACCCAACAAACTTCTAGAAAAAAGAAATTTCCCAAATTTGATAGCTGTGTGTGAGCTTTATTAGAGATGGTGGGTCAACAATATCGTCAATTGAAATGAAATTTACTTGTCGGTAAACCAAAAAAAAATGTTGCTCAGTTTACTTTAGTAAATTGTCATTTCAATATTTCTCAAGAGTAAACTTGAGATTTTACAAGAAAAAAACAATCACGTAAAATAGGAAGGGCTTTAGAAGCCATGAGGAATAAGTGACAAAAACAATGTTCTGGGAGTAAATTGGGTTTCAAAGCAAGAGTCTAATACTTTGTACACACATGAACTAAATGAATTCAAATTAAATGTGTACAGGTGAATTATACGGAATCCAGTTAAGGACATAAACCCAAATAAAAATTGAAATACTAAATCAATAGTTTTTTTATAATATATATCATATTTAAGTAATAAGACAATATTTTGAGATTATTAAACTGAATAAATTGAATTCGACAACATATTGTCCCCATTTGCCCTTCACAGGGCTCTGTAGAACGTGTTTAATATTTAAATGCATTTAACTGTGTGTGTACAAGGTGTAATACCTAGTACACACCTCATAATTTAAATGCATTTAAATAATAAACGTGTTCTACAGAGCCCTGTGAAGAGCAAACAAACAATATGCCGTCGAATTCAATTTATTCAGTTAATAATCTCAAAATATTATTGAGTTAATACTTATATAATATATAAACTATTGACATTAAAATATTGATTTAGTATTTCAATTTAAAATATTAATAATAAAGTCAATTTTTATTTGGTTCATGTCCTTAACTGGATTCCGTATAATTCACCTAAACACATTTAATTTGAATTCATTTAACTCATGTGTGTACAGTACAAGGTATAAGAGAGACTTCCATAAACTACAATGTTATTGTATTACATGTTGACATGCTATGTATGAAGTACCAATGCGCAGCTTTTTTTTTTTTTTCTTCATGAAATTCTAAAGAATTTGGCGGATAAAATAGCCATAAAATTCTTTATAAATTCATTGACGAAATGTGCTTATTTTATTAAAAAAAAGTGTCACTTATCCCGCTTGGCTTCCAAACCCCTCTCAAAAAACCCCCGAAATTACTTTCTCGAACATCGATCGAGTCAACCAACTAGTTGAAATAAAATGTGTGCACCTGATTGCGTCTGTGTGTTTTAGTGTTTCCAACTTCCGCATTTGTGCGTGCTTTTGATTTCCAGGTAATTTCTTCAGTGCGTATAATGTGTGTGTGTGTATGCAACTCTTTATCATTAGTGTGCGTGTTCGTGCATTTCTTCCAAGTGTTGAGCGTATTTTATTCGTTTATTCATGTGTGGCTTGGTGTTTTCTTTTCCGTATATATCTTTCCAATTTCAGCGTGTGCGCATGTTTTTATGAGTGTTTCGTACACGTGCGTGTTTTCTGAATGTTTAATGTTTTTTTTGCATTTTTAACTATTTGCACGTGCTTGTTTTTCGTGTGTGTGCGCGCGCGCGTGCGTTTCTTCCATATATGTACTTATTACATGTGTTTCTCTTCCGCGCGCATGTTTGTTACCGTCATTGTCGTTTTAGTTGTGTTTTCTGAGTGTTTCTGATGATTGTGTATGTGTGCACTCACGTTTTCAGTATGTTTTTATGCTTTCACTTCCGTGCGTTCACATTTTTTTTTTTTGTATGTTTTCGACATGCTTTTATGCTTTCCCATTCTTGAGTGCGCTAGCTGTGCTTCATCCATATGTGTGCACTTGTGTTTTATATACGTTTTGCATGCTTTTCCGAATGTTCACAATTATTGTGTTTCTTCTTCTTCCGTGTGTGTGTGGGTGGGTGGTTCCAACTGTCGTGTGTGTATTTCTCCGAGTTTCCCTCTGTTTATGTGACCATGAGTGTGTGTTATGTGTGAATGAGTGTTTAGTTTACGTGTCCTTAACTTGAATGTGTGTTTTCGTGGATCCTGGTATGTGTGTATCTTTTTCCATCAATCCGATATCTTATTGGAATCTTAAATGTTTCAGTCTTGAGTTGTGTGTTTGTATCTGTGTGTCAATAGTCCTAGAATATTTCGTAACTTGTCAGTTTCAATTTTCAACCAAACACCTTTCAAACACCTTTCGTTTGCCCCGCCCTTTTATGAGGAACAACAACTTCTAATTGGTTTGTTATTTGGTCTGACGTCCCATTCCCCACCCTTTTTAATTTCTAATTGGTTGATATTTGGTCTGACGCTCATAAAAGGGCGGGGCAAACAACTGTATGCTGCTGAGCACCCTTGCCTGTTAGCTGAACCATGAAAACGGAATGAACAGAAGTTGGCTCCGCCCTTTTTATGACGAGCGGCAACTTTTAATTGGTTTGTTGTGTGGTTCGACATTGAAAAGGGCGGAGCATGTGACGTCAGACTACATAACCAACCAATTAGAAGTTGCGTTCGTCATAACAAGGGCGGAGCCAACTTCTGTTCATCCCGTTTTCTAATTGCCTGTTAGCAGAGAGAACAAGCAACCATTGTGTCAGCAATCACTTGATTGTCACGTGGTCATGATTTGGTTGCTGGTTGCTCGCTAATTTGATTCCCTAATTTGCGCCGGGTCGTAGCAATTACGAATGTGGTGTTATTTAATTTATAAGTCGTATCCATTACTAATAAAAAAGGCATTAAAACCGGAACTTCCGAAATCAGGGTTACGTTTCCTTTTCTCGGAAGAAAGAATATTTGTTAGATAAGAAAAGATTCTGACAATTTTTCTTAAGTTCAACGGAGGAGTTCCATTTAAACTCTTTAATCCATGTTCATTCATGAGTTTTATTAGTATTATGGAGCACATTCCTTTTAACCCCGGGACATTTTAAGTTTTCCTGACACACTCTCTCCCTCTCACACACCCACGCATACAATATTATTCCCACCCACACGTACTAACACTAGCTCTTCTTTAACCACCCACCCACCTCAAACAAAACCCCATTTTCTGTCTTCTTTTGTATCTAGAATTTCACTCAACAAAATTAAATACATAAAAAACCATAAATTCATTTGAAAACACAAATATTTCCATAATTTTATGTAACAACGTCACACAGGTCATTTAAATAAATAAACAAAGGGTCATTAAATTATATTAAATTATGACGTCATCATCTCTCGTCCTCTCCTCTCGGCTCGGCTCATAATCACCATGATCATCGCCGCCATCCATACAATCGAATACAAGATCGTTAATTGGAAGGTCAAAACAGGACTTTTATTATTGCTTCCATTGAGAAACCTTGACATACATATATATAAAAAGCATTATGCCAATAAAATAAGCTATTTCGTCCCTACATTAGTGAAGCTCTTATTATTTTGAAAAATCTGATCCGATTATTTCATTCTTTTTCTTTCGGAAGCTAAACATAAATCTCAAATGCTCTCTCTCCCTCCCTCTCCTCCCCCCCCCCCCCTCTTCCCTCTTAATAACGATCTAGATATTACAACAAGAGAATAACGAAAGTAGACATGAAGATAATTGTTTGAATCTACGTTATTGTTGAATACAGGTGAACCAAAATGTCGCCAACACTATTCAGCAGTGGTAAAACGCCATATTGGATTGCCCTCTCACCTTTATAAACTCATAACTTATAAACATAACAAACAGCATGTTGGTGTGTAGGAAAAATCAACATAAAAAATCAAGTTGTCCGTCATTTTTCGAAATCATTTCGAAAAAAAAACAAAACATACGATTAGAATGGAGTCTGATGTATCGATTATAATCGCAGTACAGTGTAGTATGTATAGAGACCACAAATGCGCGATCTCACGAGGACGACATTGACGCGATTTTCCGCTACCTGAAGCTGTTTTCCAATCACATTATAACAACGTGAAGCTATTAGTAGTGGTGCCGCGACTTGTTATAGTGACCTAAAGCTTTTCCACTGACAGTTACTTCAAGGAGCGAGCGCGATTTGCGAAATGCGACTGCAGTCTTTCGCGACTATAGTCACGTTCGCGCCCCACCATCATTTCTGGCAGGTCGTTGTTGCGCGACTCGCGATTGTTAGTCGTGAGTTAACTTTCCTGTTGTTCAGATCATTTTATCAAAACGACTGCGACGAGACTGCTCGTCCGAACAGTATAGTCGCAATCGCACAGTAGAGACGCTGGTCGCGCATCCTGGTCGCATTCGTGTCAAACGAACTTCTCAGATAGAGTCTATAGAACTATTGAATTAAGTCCAGTCGTTTGGTCGCCAGGTTGCAGTCGCCGTTTCACTCACGCCGGTCAAATCGTAGGGAATTCCACCTTCAGGCGGCAGTTGCCAGTCGTTTTGCATTCAGCCAATCATGAGACATAATTAGTTCACGAACAGACCTGTCGATTAGGTTGCGCGGAAAGCACATAATAAGGTGAAAATACTGTAATGTGTAGCTCGTACAGATGCTAATAACCTGCACCTCGTATAAAATCAACTAATAGACAGTTATTAATATTAGACCAAAGTTAAGGAAAAAAAAACGATCTCTAACTTTTCAGTAAAAGGAAAAAAAATGTACGTTTGACTCACTTTTTAGTTGTTTTGTTGATCCACAGATGAAAAACAATCGATGAATAACTTTAAACACGTTCCGTTTTTTTAAAAATAGACACTTTCGCACTTCAAAATTGTCCATTTTCCGCAACAGCACTTCAGAAAACGAAACAGAACTTATGACTTCCGATACATTTTCCCGCCTAAATGAAAAAGGAAGTGCGTCACTGTCCTTAGCATTAGAGGACTTGGAGTCATCGTCATACATTTCGTAGCGCCATCTATTGTGTAAACATAAACAATCTATAAGCCGTTCACTATTGGATTCTAATACCTTGTACTTACACATGAGCTAAATGAATTCAAATTAAATGTGTTTAGGTGAATTATACGGAATCCCGTTAAGGACATAAACCCAAATAAAAATTGACTTTATTATTAATATTTTAAATTGAAATACTAAATCAATATTTTGTCAAATAGTTTATACAATATATATTATATTTAAGTATTAACTCAATATTTTGAGATTATTAACTGAATAAATTGAATGTGACATATTGTCCGTTTGCCCTTCACAGGGCTCTGTAAAACGTGTTTAATATTTAAATGCATTTAACTGTGCATGTGTGTTGACGGTATTAGGAAGTCGCCTAAAGACAATAGCAGCATAAAGATGACGCCAAGTCCAGGGGGTTTCAGCTCAATGGAGCTATGTGTTGACAGCATGTAGGCCAATTATAGGCCAATTTCTGTAGTATCCCTAACGATCACTTGGTGGCACTAGAATCATGGCGCTTCAGCATAATTCTTCTATGAACTAAAGTTAGGACATGATTGGTAGGTTAGGACCACGCCCACGCAAAACTACACTCTGTAATTCAAATAGAATAAAGCTATTGCAACAACTGGCAGTTACAGGCTTACAGTGTTACATACACAGTTCACTAACTTCACTTATACATATGAGACAATATAACCAAAGAGAGTTGATATCAACTATTTGATATAACTATGGAGTACCTGCTATCTGATAGAATTTCAAAAAGATTTCAGCATTATTCATTCATTTTCTAGTAATTTTGACTTTTATGTTTTTCCTGCACCACAAAACAAAGTCAAAATTAATAGAAAAAGGAATGAATAATGCTGAAATCCGTTTGAAATTCACTTCGTTCACATAAACATAAACATGGCGACCGGGACGAGGGGGGGAAGCTAGGTTATTGTTCTGACGTCATAATTATGATAGCGCCATCTAGTGTTTGTTAGGGACATTTACAATAGCGGCCATTTTTGTTGTCAACACTTTTTAACATGAGCTGAAACAACTATATATATAAGTGAACTGTGGCCAAGTCCTCTCTGATCAATGCTAGTCGTCACCGTAAATCACCAGTTACATATTCTGGAGTTATTAAAAATTACTAAATATTGTTTTCAAAATTATAAAAACGTCTTAAATATTTTTCAATTTTGTTGCTAATAATTAAAATTAAATAAAAAAATAAATTAATAACAGATATGGATTATGTCTGTTTATTTAAAAAAAATTAATTAATTAGTTTTTATTTAATTTGAATTATTAGAAATAAAATTGAAAAATGTTTAAGACGTTTTTATATTATAAATAGTGTTGAAAATATGACAAAAAGATTGGTTTATGAACAGCTGATTTTCGAAATCATGATTATTTTGTTTTTCAAAAGAAAAAATTAAGCAAAACTTGAATGTGTTTTAAAAACTAGAAAGGTAGCTCAAGGGTATTTTCATGTTATTTTTTTTTTTTCAAAATAGATAAAAAAAAAATTAAATAAATAGATAAAAATTAAAAAAAAAACTAAATAAATAGATAACAATTATAAAAATAGCGTATGCTTAAAGTTGAGTCATTTTCAAACTAACAATAAAAAGTTTATTTTTAAAGATAGCAACATGAAAATACCATCAAGTAATTCAGCTATCCTTCTAGTTTCTAAAATACTTTCTAGTTTTTCTTAAAAGTTTTAAAAAATGTACAATAACTGAGGCCAGTCAATAGTCATACCTATCTATCTTATAACCTTGTCAAAGCAGGTTTATCACTTCGAGATTGTTCACATTACAGATGCATGTTATAGGACTGTCATTGCATTATGATAGCATTTTGACAGTTATAGTCTAGTTATGACTAATAAATTCTGTAACCAATCCATAATGAATTCATGACAGGTTTGTAACCAATGCCAATCATATGGTAATTACATATTTGCCCTTTTAACCTCAAAAGTCAAACCCTGTCCTTGTCAACATTGCAGATGTGAAAAATTCCTAATTATATATTCCTATTTATGTCTTTTACAAGTTGTTACTTTACTATTACAGTGTATGCACCGTAGGTGCCATATTTAAATGAGCTAAAGAACATCGTATGATGACTATAGACCAGTTATGAGCATTATGATAGATTCATAACAAAATTTATCATACAAAATTATTGTGTAATTTGCTTTAGTGACTTTTACAAGGTTATGAACTAGATATGACAATTTATTGCAATTTGTCAAAACTTTTTCAATTTCTTTAATGAACCCTCAGGATAATATGAGAAAATAATAGATAATAAGCAGTGACATCATAGGGTATGATTATCACAAATTTATGATTTGTTTCTGTAATGAGGCCCCAGAGTTCTAATGGCATTTGATGTGAAACAGCTGTTAGAAATAGGCCTATATCAATAAAAGAATAAATTTAGCTAAAAAAATATATCCAATAACTTTATACATCATAAACATTTTATGACAATTCCAAAATGTCAATGAATCTTGTGCTTTTTTTTTCAAATTTGCAACAAAAAATTGTTTACTTTTAAAAGTATGATTATGAAATGCTTTTTTATAAGTATCAATATGAAACGTCTTTAGCTAATTTGCTTTTAAGTTACTAATAAAAATTACATGAACAATTTTTTTTCTAAAAATAAGGCCCAAATTAAAGAAATAATTTTACCACTTGCACTTCAACTCTCTAAGCAGAGTTTTAAACATAAAAATAAAACCTTTTGAAAGATAAACTCAATGAAAATAGAGGGGTTTTTTAAACTTTTTTCTATGTTGATACATTTTTCTGAGGGTTTAAGATGAAATTCAAATGCTGTCCTTCTTGAATTTGGATGCAATATCTGCGTCTCTCATCCTAAGAATAAGCTTGTAACGTCAGAGGGGTTAAAGAAAAAAAAAATAGGCTTGTGTCATTTTGTCTAATAAAAAAAGACTAATAAGTTTAATAACAAAAGAATACATGAGCCCCAAGTAAGAGCTTTTTTCTATGAAGATGTAGGCCAATAGATGTTGCAAATTGTACTTAGTGCTTCATTTTCAGTAGGATTCAATGGACATATGAAAAAAAAAAATGGATGACATTTTAAGCAAGGATGTCTTCCTTCTAGATTCAAAAAGCAAAACTATTTATCCCTCATTTTTGGCGGAGGTTTTTTTTTTCTAACTTGAAGTTGCTTTAACTTTTGTAAATTTATCTCGCTCAACCCCTTTGTTTAAACTTTTGATGTTATTTCTTTTTCTATCCGACTCAATGACATAATCTTAAATTTGACGTCCAACCCCTCTAACGTCACAAACTTCTTCTTAACACGAGGCAAGTATAAGTTTACTTTGTAGGCAAACATCTACTTCCCTTCCAACGGTCCCATCTTTATTTCAAACTATCAGTACATTTAATAAAGAAACGTAAACAATTAGTTTAATGTTAAAAGAACATCTCATTTCCTTTTTTAACACAAAAAAACACCTCCAGTTTTTATATGTTTCATCCTCTTTAAATGTCTGTTTCTGAACAATTGCTTTTGATGATGACAACGATGGCTGCTGCTCATTTTATGAAAACATTATTGATTGTATTTACTCTTTCTTTCTTTCTTTCTTTCTTTCTCTCTATCCCTCTCTCTTTCTATCTGAACAAAAAATAAATAAATAAATCCTCATAGAAAATTTAGTCGAAAAATTGAGTGGGACAGTTTCGTGAGTGATTGAAAATAACGAAAGGACAACAAATTCGAAATCCAATCAAAATTTTTATCAAGAGAAATTGAACACCGAATCCGCTCCACAGAAAATGTGTCCTATAATTGCATTTTAAACTTTTTTTTCCCCTTCCGGAACCTGTAACTACGAGAGAAATAAGTTTTAAAAACGAAATTATTTTAAGAGTTCATAGATGAAAAACTTAAGTGCAATTTACATGACATATAATCAAATATCCATTTATGTTTATTAAATAAGCTTCTATCTTATCAATGTAAGAAGTCCTGACATAAGTATGAAACACCCTTTGGGTTGAAACATTTTTAAAGGTCTTTTTCTTATATTGAATATCAAATTTTTTTTTTTTGGTAGAAATTGATTCAAAGTCAAAATAATTTTATACAAAGTAAAGTGACTTTGCATTATCTTCAATCAAATTTCTTATCACTTTTCATCGTTTCATCTTTATTCATATAAAGCATAAAGTCAACAAGAAACGTTTAATTTATAATTTTTCAACCTTTAATATTAAGGCCCAAATACAAGAAATAAACTAGGCTTCAAGATGGCATCCCTTATCTTGTAAGAAAAAAGTAGGAAAAAATTAAAGCTTTATAGGTTTTTATAGGTTTATAGTAAAATAACTTGATTCCCTTTAAAAAATAAACTTTTATGACAGTTTAAAAAAGGCGAAATTACAGTCATTTTTCGTAAAATTTTAATGAAAAAAACTTAAAAACGGGTCATTTTAAACAGCCATATAAAGTTAATTTTTAAAGATATATATCTTCATGGAAGTTCTTCTAACCCAGTCACTAGTCTCTATTACTGTATTTACATGCAAAATATGCAAGATTTCAATTTCTGCAGCTTTTAAATTTGGCAGCCATGGAGCCTCTATAGTCATTGAAATGATGTATAATTTTGTCTAGATGGTTTTTTTTTGTAGTTTTCGAAAAATTTCTTCACTTGACTGGGTCATTTTGTGGTTGCAAAATGAAAACCTTGGTATTTTTTGTGTTTGTCCCAGTTGATTTCAAGGATGTACATTTTGTGCTTTCTTTCCCCCCCCCCCCCTTACTGTATATTGGTTGAATGATAGTTACATAAGCTCAAGCAGAGCAGACTTAACTGCAATTAAGAATGATTAATGTTTTGAACTGTTACATAGCAAGCTTATATCGTGTTTAGTCAGTCTAGTGAATAATACTCAATACAAACACACAGCAACAGAAATCACATAACAGGAAAATAAAAAAACGCACACGCAGAGCACACAACAGAAAGAAACATGCAATATACAGTCATACAGTATAATGCACATAGGCCTAAGCTAGCCATACATTATAAGACACAGTCTGCAGACACGGTCTCTCATAGAGAAGGTCAGAGTCTTCCACAAACAAGGACACACTCTACCACAGACAAGGTCTGCCATTAAAGTGAACTCATGATTTTGTCTCACAGACCTATCTGCACACCTCGTACACTATGAGACAAACGTGAGATTTAAAAGTTATAACTTATAACACGCAGTCTATTTTGGAACACTTTTCGAGTGCAAATGTCGAACGTGTGTGGGCTGTGTTTTCAATGTATTTGCTATGGAAAAACGCAAGGTGGTCTGTTTTGGCAACAACACCGACTTCATTTTGCACTTGAAAAGTCTTCCGAAAGTTGTCTGTGTGCCAGGAGTCTTGGTCTGTGGGGAGGCTGTGTCTGTAGCCCGCGTCTCATAGAGCATTGTTATTAATACAATACAGTGGATTTCATCCTACATTAGCTTATAGAGCACACACACACAGGTAATGCACACATCCGCACCTCAGCTGGAAGAGTGGCACGACTCAAAATGAAAAATGGGGAAATGAGTTTAAAGTTAAGAGAAGATTCATGGCTTACTTTGCTGAGCTTTTCAAGTGCAAAAACCGTTTTAACTATTCACAATATCGGTTTATTTGGCTCCCCTACAAAACATTGATATAGAAAAAAAAAATGCAACTTTAAACTTATTTTCCCCCAAAAAGGTTTTTTTTAGTTGTGCCACTCTTCCATCCGAGGTGCGACATTTAATTAGAGCATAGACACAAATACGCACACTTGAGTGTGAACCTGCACACACACACACGTATGACACATATGGATGTATATACTGTATGTACAAACTTCATCATTTAAACCTGTACTAGAACACATTTCAGTTGTTTTGTGGTTGCGTTCCACATGCTGCAATTGGACTTGTGTGGACTTTCTGACATAGGCATTCTTAGCTACTTGCATAGTATTTTTTTTCAAATTCAAACATACAAAGGTAACCCACACATAAAAGAGATACACACAACGAGAATGAGCATATACACACGCATTCGCATTTTAGGGAAAGATATTGTGATTTATGACAATGTAGCACCAACAGAGGTTTAGCTAATTTCATTTTAGCAACGATGTTGTGTTCATTAGTGTCAATACTGCTAAAGAAACAATCAAAGATACCGTAGGAAAGAGAAAAATTAGCTCTCTTTCTTTCTTTCTTATATATACATGTATACTATATAAATTAGTTGTATAACGTATCCAGTGCCAAAGATAATCAATATATCGTATTATCGATCACAATTAAGGTTAAATGAAAAAAAAGGAAAGAAACGAATCCAATAGTTAGAACTATAAAAAAATAGTTGGTGGTGTATTTTGTGCTAGCATTTTTTTTCTATGTCAGGTTCATTACACATCCATTGCAGATCACATCATTAAAGGCAGATCCATAAACCTAAAACACAACGGCATTATAATATTCATAATTCATAAAGCAATTCTTTGCTAAGAATTAATAATTTAATCTCAACATGAACTCACGAACACAAATTAATGAGTATACTTAATATGTAGAAAGGATTGTAATATACAAATCACTATGCACTAAAACAAAACGTTAATTTTCAGATAGAATATGTAACGAAATGCACCCACTTCGAAGATTCCAATCTAGTTTATTAGGCCCAAATTCAAGAATAGAAAGAAGAAAAAAAAAACTTGACACTTGAAACTTAACTTGAACTCTCGAAACAGTGTTTTAAACAAATGAAATAAATTGGTGAAAATGCTCATTCAGGTGGCTGAATAGATAGTTATTATGTTTTTGTTCCTCATCTAGTTAATGCTAGGCTAAATAGATGTTTTTGTTGTTGTTAAATTTGGACGTAAAAACGTTAAGCGAACTTTTTCGAAAATAATATTATGAAAAAATTGAAATTGTTTTCAAAACTAGAATGGTTATAAGATTATGCTAAAAGTCTTTTCATGACCAAAATCTTGAAAAATAACATTTTATAGCAGATTTTTTCAATCTGACAGGTTTTTTCATTGACATAAACATTAACATAACATTAAAGATATCAACATGAAAAAACTTTTAGCATTATCACCAACTATTATAGTTTCTAAAAAAAAAACTTTGAATTTCTTCTGAAAATTGTTTGCTTGAAAAATATAAATTTTCTCAAAACTGTGGTCGGTAGGGGAGGGAGAGGCCTCCTTTATTACATATAGCCAATGGGATATTGCGCCAGTTGGGTGGAACAAAAACATTGTCTATTCAGCCATTTTAAAAAAAATGTTTTTCTATGTTGGACTCTTGTTAAATAATTTTCCTTCTTGAATTTAGACCTAAGATTTTGTTTTTATCTTTCTGTGTCTTTCATATTCTAAATAACCTAGATAACAAGTAATTTGATGTGTTTCCGAACAAACGGTCCACACCCAATTCCATCACAATTGTTTTTCTCTACTCATGAACAAATGACGTTATAGACAACTAACTAATTTATTTATAACAATAGAATCTTAGACAGATCGATGCTAATTTTTTTTGTTTGCTGGACAATTGTCTGTAGCTTGAATAAGAAAAATATTAAACAAAAATATGAAAAATATTTTCTATAATACAAATCAAGCCTACTTTCACATATAAACTGTAACATAGCAACCAAAATTTGCATACATAATACATTAATTTGCATATGATATAAATAATAAATTAACTCTCAAAAATAGACAAAATGTAGAAAGAGAGAAAGAGAGAAAAAAATGTGAAATAGTATTTTTGTATTATTTGCTCAGGAGAGTTTTAAGTACGACTTTATTTTTTGTTTTTGTTTTTTTCTCTCTAAATTGTTAATAATTATAATTAATTATTTTATTTTTTATTAATTACAGAAAAACATCAAAATGAATGATGTCTCTATGATTAAGTCTTAAAGCCTTTTTTTTCTTGATTGAACAAAGAAATATATTTAAAGTTGTTTCTATACATACAGTATATATATATAGGCCTATATGATAGATATGTATATTAGGTTTAAGCTCCACTTCTCATCAAAGATTTTAAATTTTAACACAACTGAGTGCAAATTCATGTTGTCTATAAACGGATTTTCTTTTGTCGCTTTGCCTAAAGGGCCTAAAAGAAGTATATTTCTAAAGAAATAGAAGAGGGAGTCGAATATGGTTATATATATATATATATATATTAATAACAAAGATGCTGCTACAAAGATGATGAGACAAGACGAATTTATTATGGGTTTAACTGAGGCCTGTTTCATCTAGAAAAAAAGCCTACAATTGTAAATTACAATATTATTTTTTTTTTCAACATCATACAAGAAAGAAAGAGAGATAGATTTCACTCTGCACGAAAAAGTAATAATTCATATTTTTTTAGTTTTCTTCTCAACATTAATAAGTTTTTTTCAAGATCAGAAAAATATAAAATTGCTAAGATTTTTTTTTGTTGGAGAGTTACCCTCTCGCCACCCCTTTTTTTCCTCTTTTCTTTTCAAACTCCAACCAAGATATAAAAAAAAATGTAGAACCAATTTAAGATTGCCAAAATTGCAGCTCTAACATAATAAAGGTCACATACACATTTTATGTTTAGAGAGAAAAAAAAAAAGATTCTACTCTTGAAACGTGGTTTCTTTGTTCATTTTATGTTGCAGATGAAATTTCAAGAGTCGGAAGTGAATTTTTTTAACCTTATAACTTACTTTCAAAGTGTAAAATAAAGTATTCTACACAAATACTAGACAATGTGCAAAACAACTTGGCAATATGAGAAGTGCCTAAAATAAGAAAGACAATCAAAGACATAATTTCAAAAAGGAAACTTAGCACTTAAAACTTAAAACTTGAACCCACTGTATTATGAAATAGCCTTTAGGGCTTTTTGCACACAGGCGACTTTTGAAAGATTTTTCGACGACAAACTGAAGTCGAAGATCGCTGGGCTGTTGTCGCAATGTATTTTCTACGGAAGGACGGCAACCATGGCACACATTTAATAGTCGCCTGTGTGCAAAGGCCCTTCCTTAAAAAGGATTTTTTTAAGAGTTCAAGTACAGTCACACCTCGTTTAACAAAAGAGATCATCATTAGTAGGCTTCGGATTTTTATGCAATATCAAGCAAGTGTTTGTCAATTTGTGACTCAAGTGCCAATTGTGAAGTAATCATCATCAGCATTAGAGAAAGAGCAATTATGCTTTTTCTAACTAAAAAGGCTGGTTAGAGGCTATATGTCTGGTTACTATCAGTTGTCATTTAGAGAACTCTGGAGCTCTAACCAGTGTTTTTGATTGAAAAAATCGTAATTGTTAGTTGATTTAAATGGAATTGTTACTTCAAAATTGGCATTTGGGCCACAGATTAAAAAAAAAACAATTGCTTGATATTGCATAAAAATCCGAGCCCTAATCATTAGAGTCCATGCATATTATGTAAAGGCGTTTACTGTACGAAGCTATATTGTTTGTTCAACCGCGTTGTAGTAAGAGATGTCGTCCTCAGAGGTAACGTAAAGCAAGGTATGACTGTATCATCTTTACTTTATGAAAACCTTTTATGTAATTAATGTTTATGGCATATTAGGTAGATTGGCTTATTGTTTTAGTCATTTTTCAACTTGCCTATAACGCTATTAACTGTGCAGACATACTATGGTAGTATTGGTAGTTTCGCCTACTAACTAGTGACTCTATACAATGACTGATTTTCCACTTTGACAACAACATGTATATGAAAAACATTCATTTCTTATATTATGCTAAAAAGTAAATTCAATTATATTCTGCTTCAATATAAAATCATTTGTTTCAAATGCACGTAGGTCTGTAATACTAGAAGTGTTAAAATGAAAAAAGAAAACTTAAAAGCAAAATATAGACTTAAATTTTTGTATATCTATTACAGAACAAAATAAGAATCGATTTGTCTCAACAACATAATCTAATGAAAACAAAAACAGACACAAACATTACAATTAAGCAAATTAAAACATTAAATAGTAAAAAAAAATAACAAAAGACAAAAAATGTGTAATTCTACATTGTATTATTTAAAGA